>BSBK01002251.1:520000-790000 GCA_027943335.1 Chamaecyparis obtusa | reverse complement strand
TTATTTAATCATTTAATAAAATATACAAGCATAATTCAAATCATTTTCCAATTAAGTACATGTTAATAATTAAAACTCAAATTAAATAAATTAAATATTTAATACATCCTAGAACATGCATTTAAATATTCAATTATTTAATTATACACTCAAACATAATTAATCCTAATTTCAATTAAATAATCAAATAATTAACTTTAGATAATTTTCCAAATTAAACATAGGAACATAATTAAATCATTAAATTCAACTATAATCCTAACATCGATAATCATATAAAATCACCTACATAATCATAATTCAACTAAGTCAAGCACAGTAAAATCAAGCAATCTAAGACCAAGCACACACTCAAGAATGAGATCCATGAATTCATGCCATCTAGGTGAATTCGGGTAAGGTAGTCATAATGGTACTTGTCCAAGCCTAGGACAAATTAGGCTTAGGTTAGGGTTTTGGGTCTGTGTATTATCTCCCCTCTTTACCATTGTGACGAATGTTTATGGGCACGCTCACTCCTACCAATTCAAGGAAGATGATACCTTGTATCTACAAACCTATCATCACAAGATGAAGCATGTACATACAATAATATATAACAGACAATGGTGGGGATCGGCCGATCGTGTGGATCTCGCAAGCAAGTAACTATGACTTTGTCCCTCAACCACATTAGGCACGTCAAACAAAAATATAAAATAAACACATCGACCATACACATGCAAGTATGGGGTTAGTAAAATCATAAGCATCAATGATCTCCTAACATATAATCTATCATCCTAAAACAGTCATAACATTTATAAAATCAGACTAGGGGTGGGGTACTACAGAATGTAGTGATTAAATATATTAAATGTATCAACAATCTCCCCAATGCCTTTAGCAATATCTAACAATCTCCCCCTTTGGCATTGATGTCAACATATGGGAAAATCCATTAACCTAAAGTTTTATCAATCCAAAGTCCTGTAACCAAACATTAATCTCATAGTACACCTCCACACAATCTCCCCATACAGTAGGGATTTTCTCATAGAAACTCTCCTCCTTTGACAACAATGGAAAAGGGTGCCATAAGTCATCAAATGTTCTTCACAACTTCTTCAATGATCACTCCCTTTGAGGAGTAGCTCCCTACATCAAGTCCCGAATATGATAAGGTTTTGAAAACCTCTAGACTGATGCATCCTTGCATCATTTAATTCTAACTAGGAGGGGCCTGAACCCCAAGCATACCTCTGAGATATTCAAAGGTATCTTTTGGTAATGGCTTTGTAAAGATGTCTACAATCTGGTCCTGTGTGCTAATATACTCCAACTTTATTTCCTTCTCTACCACCTTGTCTCTCAAGAAGTGATACTTGATAGAAATATGTTTAGTTTTAGAATACATCACCAGATTCTTTGACATATTGACTGTACTGGTGTTATCACAGTGGATAACCACTAGCTCATCAAAAGTTATTCCAATGTCTTTTAGTATTTGTTTCATCCAAATAATTTGAGTGTAGTTAATAGTAGCAACAACATATTCTGATTTTGTAGTAGATTGAGCTATACAATCTTGCTTCTTACTTAGTCATGAAACCAACTTTTTCCTAAGGAAAAATTCACCACCACTAGTACTCTTCTTGTCATCAATATTTCCTACCCAATCAACATCAGTATAAGCATGAAGTTCAAAAATATCATTCCTATCATACCATAGACCATATTCAATTGTCCCTTTCAGATATCTAAATATCCTTTTTCACAGCATCTAGCTGTGTCTCTTTAGGTTATGCCTAATGTCTAGCCACAATTCCAACAACATTAGCAATATCTAGTTTAGTGTGAGTCAGATATTGTAATCCACCAACCATTGATCTATACTTGGTCTAAAAAACACATTGTCTCATCATTACTTGATAGTTTATTACCAGTCACCATGGGTGTACCAATTGGTTTACGATCTTCCATTCCAAACTTCTTTAACATTTCTTTAAGATACTTAGTTTGAGAAATAAAAATGCCATTCTTGTTCTAAATTATTTGTAGTCCTAGAAAGAATTTCATTTCACCTATCATGGACATCTCAAATTCATTTTCCATCTCTTTAGAAAAATTCTTACACAATTCATCATTGCATCTCTTTAGATAATGTCATCAACAAAAACTTCTATTATCAAAACTCCATCTTCACTGGTTCTTAAATATAAATTATTGTCAGCATTACCTTTTTTGAACCCAAGGAAAAGTAAGTATTTGTCTAACCTTTCATACCAAGTCCCTGGAGCTTGCTTCATTCCATACAGTGCCTTCTTCAACTTACATACCATGTCTCCATCTCCAAATAGAGGAAATCCATCAGGTTGTTCTATATACACTTCTTCTTCAAGATCCACATTCAAGAATGCAGATTTCACATCCATCTGATATACCTTGAAGGCTTTATGTGTAGCATAAGCCAAGAATAATCTCACAGCCTCTATTCTAGCAATAGGAGAAAATGTCTCTTCAAAATCTATGCCTTCTTGTTGTGAATAACCTTTACATACCAATCTTTCTTTATTTCTTACAACAACTCCTTCTCATTTTGTTTTTGAAAACCCATTTAGTTCCTATTACATTTTTGACTTTAGGTCTAGGAACCAATTCCCAAGTGTTATTTTTCTTTATCTGATCTAACTCTTCCTTCATAGAATTTATCTAAGATTCATCTCTACAAGAGTCATCTATAGTCCTTGGTTCAACTTGAGAAATCAAACAAATTTCTTCTCTAGCCTTTGATCTAGTCATTACCCCTTGATTTGTATTACCAATAATTTTATTTTCAGGATGGTCTTTCTTTACATACCTCAGAGTCTTAGGAACCTCAATAGCCTCATTTGTGTCATCATCACAAATTTTATTTTTGCATTCATTCTCAACAAGTTCTTCTTCTTGTGTAGAAACAACCTCTTTGATCTCAGTATCTTGATTGCAATCATATATTATTTCTTGTATCTGAAACATTTCATCTATCTTCACATTTTTAATTTCAATTATCTTTCTTAATCTCATATTAAAACATTTGTAAGCCTTTCTCTTAGTAGAATAACCAAGGAAAATTCCTTCATCACTTCTAGTATCAAATTTTCCTACCTCATCATCTCTCTTGATATAGCACTTACTACCAAATATTCTAAAATATTTTAGAGTAGGAGTATGATCAAACCATAATTCATAAGGAGTCTTACTTGTACCTTCTCTAATTTGAATTCTATTCAAGGTGTACACTATTTTCCCAATAGCTTCTCTCCAATGCATATGAGATACATTTCCTTCAAGCAACATTGTCCTAGAAGCATCAAGTATAGTCCTATTTCTTCGCTTTGCTATCCCATTCTGATATGGATTCCTAGGAGTAGATGTTTGTCTTTGTATTCCATGCTCTTCACAATATGAATTGAATAAGTTTGAAGTAAAATCTCCACCTCTGTCTCACCTCAAACATTTTAACTTTAATTCTGATTCATTCTCTACTTTTTCTTTAAATATCTTGAATTTATCAAATGCTTCTGATTTCTCTTTCAAATAAGTGACCCACATCATTCTAGAAAAGTCATCAACAAAAAGTATGAAATACCTTTCACCATAGTATGATCTTGTCCTTGCAGGTCTAAATAGGTCTGTATGTACCAAATCTAAATTTCCTTTTGATGTATATGCTTTACTTTTGGAACTGCTTCTAGTCTATTTTCCCATAACACATTCTCTATATACAGTGATAGATGGTTTCACAATCTTTGGTAGATCTCTTGCTGCATTAGTCAAACTTTCCTTCACAATATTATCAAAGTTAACATGACAAAATCTTTTGTGCCATAACCAACTATCATCTACCTTTGTAAAAAAACAAGAGGCTCTAGATGTATTTAATTGAAATACATTACCTCTAGATTTAGTACTGGTTGCAATTAGCTTTCCCGCCTTACTTCTGATAAAACATTTACCATCATTGAATTGCAATTGAAACTCTTTGTCCATCAGATGTCCAAAACTCAACAAGTTATTCTTAATTCCATCAACAAGTAGTACATTATTAGTACTAGTCTTTCCATCCAAAGTAATAGATCCTACTCCTATGATAGGTTTAGGAAGATTGTCTCCAAATCTCACAACACCACCATCATACTTCACTAATTTAACAAACTTGTTTTTGTCTCTAGTCATATGATGTGAAAAACCACTGTCTATAATTAATTCATATTTCTTATCAACATGTCATACTAAATCTTTTTTCTCATGCACTAGTTTTTCATCTTTAATAGTAATAAATACAATCTTCTCATAATCTAAATCATCATCATCAGAAATAACTTCACTAGCATAATAACATTCCTTATCCTTTGAGTACTTAGACTTGAAAAACTTAGTCTTGTGCTTGGGAATTCTTGTAGGACATCTAAATGCAAAATGACCTACCTTATTGCATGAAAAATATTTCAAAGGTAACTTTCCCTCAAATTTACCCTTACCGAGCTATTTTCTCTTCTGGTAATTAGTGCAACAAGTTCATCCATCTTTCTTTCCTCTGCTAGTATCTATTCTCATTCCTCAGCATATTCACCCAACTCTTCTTTTAGGTTCTCACTACTAGTGCTGGGAAGTGCAGACATTATCTTCTTGTGTGCAGATGCTTTAAATGCTGACTCAACTTTAGGTACAAAGTCTCCCATTTTAGCAGCTTCAAAGGTAGTTAGCTTTGCAATCAACATCTCTTTGCTAAAGCTCAGAGTCAAAGGTATAGTTTCTTGTATAGTTAGAGCCTTAGTCTTGTAAGAAGGTGTCAATGATCTAAGGATATTTGTAATGACTTCTTCTTCATCATAAGTACCTCCAAAACTTTTAATTCCAACCACAACCTTTGTAACCCTTTGAACATAAGCCCTAATTCTTTCATCATCTATCATTTGTAGCTTCTCCATTTTTGTTTTCCATTTCTGTAACTTCACTTTCTTGGTATACTTTTCTCCTTCATATAGTGCTTCTAATATTTCCCAAATCTTGTGTGCCGAATCTAGATCTTTCACCTCAGTGAATTCTCCTTCAAAGAGTGTGTTGATCAATGCTTCCCTTGAGACCATGTTATATGAAAATACATTCTTTTCATTATCAGTAGCTTTTTCCAATCCATCCTTAGCCTTCATAGCAACCTAATTCTTTTTAATCATCCAGTAGTCGATGCCCAAACATAGCAAATGAGTTTGCATCTTGTTCTTCCAACTATGAAAGTTTTCAAGATCAAATTTTAGCCTATCCTTCCTATAGAATACCATCTCCAAGATCACCTCAAGCTATTAAGATTTCTCTCTAAGGACCAGATGCTATGATACCAATTGTTAGGAATAACACTCCACAATACAACTAAGAGGGGGGGGGGGGTGAATCAGTTGTATGATAAAATATTAAACTTTAAACTTTGAATAGAAACAATATCAAATCTAATGAATGCCAACACAATAAAACAATATTTTGGTCTCGAGGAAACCCTGTTAAAGATACAAAAAAAACCGGTGGGAATTAGCACCCACAAATGATGTATTGAGAGTATAGTATCCTTGTTAGAAGATCTAGCCCTGTTAGGAGATGATTAAAGCATTACAGTACATAGTCCTTGTTAGAGGACAAAACCTATTAGGAGTCAACAAAAGATGGTAGGCTCACTGCCCAAAGAAGGTTAATCTCACCTTCAGAACACACTATTTGTAACACAAGTGTATATGAGGAAATACACAATCCTTGTGAACTATTTGATATAAACTATCTTTTCTTGATCAATTCCAATGAAGAAAATACAATTATTTGCTCTAAATCTAGTAGGTACAAGCTCACAACTTTCACAATCCTCTTTCACATCACATACATCTCATCCATATCTTTTCCAAAAAAAAGATCTTACATATATACCCTATTACATTCTACATGATCAGGTCGACTGATTAGGCTTTCCTAATATACAAAAAATTACATAAACCCTTGCTAAGATACAAATGGTATCTAAAATAAGTATACAATGATTACATTACAATAATTAAGGACTGACATCCTTAATTTACATTCACCAACCAAATGCACGCTACATCTCTTAAGTCAGCTCCCAAATAAGTCTTTACCAGAAAACATGCCCCAACTGATGTCATCCTTCTTTCCGTGACTTGCATTGACCAAGGAACATTATTTAGTACACTAACTATCACCTCTTAAGCTCACATACACTAAATCCATACCTTCTATAAGATATACCAGAAATGTAGAGACTCACTCTATCAACTTCCACTGTCACTGTCTAGTAACTGGTCTTCACCAAAACATCTGTAACTCAGCTAATTAACAAACATTACATGATGCGATCTTGGATATAAGATATTTTGGCATGTGATGGTTTGGAGCATAAGGAGTCACTTGAGGTTTTTCATTTATGGCAACACTCATGATGGAGTGATCGCATGTTGTGGAGATTTCCACTAGAGTCACAGTCATGAAAATGACTAACTCCATAATCAGGATAACTGGGTACAACGCCATTGTTTTAATCAGTGATGAAGATATATAAGGTATTATGGCTTGTGAAGTTAACTAGAGGTATTTTTGGACATACACATGCTTAAGTTAAGATCGCATAAGTTTTAGTTACTAGATTTGTGAGATACAATGTTTGGAAGATATGTGAAGGCAATAAAATAATATAACAGGGTGTATAAATAGTTGTGATGATTAAGGAAGGAAACATGAATATGTTAACATGCTAAGATAGGTGAATAAATTATATTTCTAACTCTTTAGTATTGTAAGAGTGCTGAGTCCATAGATAAAATTTTCATAGGTTATTATTATGTTTTGCATGATAATTGTGAAGCCGACTAGAAGGCTGATTTTGTATAAGTATGGAGTGTTTTTATAAAAGTGATATATGGTATTGAAATGATGAAAGATTAAGATTGAAAATAGAAGTGTAGAGATCAGATGCATGATTAGTAAGAGGCTAAGCTACAATTGGAACTATCTAAGAAAGATGAGTGCTTGTATTATTCCCCCTTTTTGAGAACTATTTTTGGGACAATATTGATTGTAAGAGCAGTGTGCTCACCACCTTTAACTAGGTGTTTAGTATACCCCTAACAAGTTTTTTGTAATCCTCTAACAAGGACATGTAATATGTAACAATCAGCTCCTAACAATGCTAGATCTCCTAACAAGGATATTATATTTTAGTACATATTTGTGGGTACTATCCCCACCGGGGTTTTCCCTTTGGCCAGGGTTTCCTCAAGAACAAATCATGGTGTCATGAGCAATGTGTTATGCTTATATGTTCTTTTCATTTCTACATTACTTTGGATTGTTTTTAATTGTTTAAAGTTGAAATCAAAGTTTTGTAATATTGATTCACCCCCCCTCTCAGTATTACCTAATCTTAACAATTGGTATCAAAGCCATTGGCCCTTGAAGAAAAAGTCTAACAACTTAAGGTAGATCAAAATGGATTCAAAAGCTTTGCAAGAGAACTTTGAAGCTGCACTTGAAGATCTAGATAAGATGAAAGTTGAAAATGGTGAATTAAAATTCAAATTAAGAAGAGCATAAGGTTTCATGAGGAAACTTAAAGAAGTTAGTTGAACAAGTTAATAAACCTATTGCTAGATCTTGAAAGGTTGTGTTCTACAAATGCAATAACTTTAGTCATATTGCTAGTATTGTAAGTTGCAAATTGATTATAGCCAATTAAAACCTAAGAAGAAGGTAACATTTTTCAAGTGTAACAATGATGGACATGTAGTGAAGTATTTTTGATATAAAGGACTATTCAAGAAGTCGTTCAGGCCACTTGTAAAGGAAAAGGAGTTGAATAAAGAAGATCAAGAGCTAGCAGAGTTGAAAGAATAATTTAAGGAGAAATGGGTCAACAAAATGAATTTGTGGAATCTAAGGTCAAGAAAGATGAAGAGAAGAATGTGAGCACTCAAAAAATTCCTAAAAGTATTTTTGAATCATTGCTAGGGTGCATTGCTTCACCATCTTCATGATGGGCAATGTATGTCTTAGGGGGACCATGACAGATTATCACCAGTCAGATACAAAGTCCCTATATGGATGAGTTAAGTTGTGCAATCATGAAAGAATCTTAGGTACAATGTAATGTGATCTTGGTTAAGGTCACATTGATTTTGGAGATGTCTATGAGAATTTATACCAGTTTGAGCCAGCATTGGTTTCTTGTAGCTTTATGAACAATTTTTGGGAGTTGTGCCAAATTGCCTATAAGGTTAATGTTGTAGCCTAATTATACACCATTTACACAAAGATCCGATAGCATTGAAGAGTCTGGAGCATTAGTTGGAGCTTGAAGTGTTTGCAAAACCCTTACATGGTCATGAGAGCTAGGTATTTGTATTTATCTCAAGAAATATTTGTCAATTGTAGTAGTAGAGTAGTCAGAATGGATAATCCTATGGTTTTCAATGTGATTTAAAGGAATAGATATAAGTTTAAAATTCATCCCTTCAAATCTACTAAAGAGGATCAAGAGGGTTCATTTTCACACACTCTTATTGGTATTCTTCATGTTGAAGATATCAGGGTGTATATTCACAATAATATTGAATTCCTAGGCACCTCTGAGATCTATGATGAAATTTTTGGGTTGTATAATGTAGAAAAAACCCTGAGAGAAGAATGCAATAAAGTGCATGGGTTTCCAGTAGTTGAGTTCATGGAAAGATATGAATTTGATGAATTAGACTAGATTAAGATTATATTGAGAAAAATGCATGATGAGTTCATATGAATTGGTGGAACCCTAACTAAAATAACCAAGGAACTTCTACATGAGATCACTGGATTACCTATGATAGGTAAAGTACCTACAACTAAGTAGAACATCAGGTTTGAGGTGGAGAAATTGAAAAAAAGAAAGTGGAATAAAAGATCTATGACGGTAAATGATATTGTGTAAGAAGATGTCAAGTTAGTAGAGATGATACTGGGATATAAATTTTAATATAAAGCATATTGAAGAATGTGCTAGCTAGTTTCATTTACATGGTATAAAAAATGTTAGTTGAAGATGAAGAGTATGACCTATGCGAGGTCTTGAGAGAACATCTAATGGAAAACCTTTCAGGAATAAAGAAGAACAAGACTACACATTTTAGATTTGGATCATTGGTCATATATATTCTTTCATGTGATGAGGAGATTTCCTAAAATGTTCTTATGGAGATCTCATAGATGTCCTATGCAGATGATTAGTGATTTCTATAGGAGAAGTGATGAACAAAATGGGTATCTTGAAGTTGTAGGCATGTTGAAGATTTTTCAGAAGAAAATACATGAAAGGGAAAGAATCCCTTGGAGATTAGTTGACAAGTATAAGGATGACATCTATTTCATGGTAGAAACTGATAGTACATGCTTTGAAGAAGTTGAACCTAGAACTTCATGGGTAACCCTTGTGGGATATGAAGTTGATTACACCATTATAGAGTTACACATTCAACATGTTTTACAGTCCCCTAAAGACCCCAATTAGATGGGGCACATATGAAGAAAAGTATGCAACAGTAAAGGAAGAGCTGGTGAAGGGAATAAGGGAAAGAAAAGTTGAGTCCCTTGTTGACAAAATAACAGGGCAATATGGAATCACCAAAGAGGAAATGGATATTTTCAAATAAAAAGTTGTAGAACTTGGGGAGAAACATAACATTCCCCCTCCTCAGCCTAATATTGAAACACCTCAAGTGGTGGAGGTTGAAGAAGAAGGAGAGAAGGACAATGATCACACTCTTACACCTACTAGGAGAACATTGTAGAGGCAAGCTACATAGGAAGATGCACAATGTTCAACACCTCCTAAAGCTAGTTCAAAGGCCATGGCTAGTGGACTAGATATAAATAGGAAACCATCTGATACTCCTTCATCTTCACAAAGAAAGGGTAAACTAAATAAGCTTGCAGAAGAACATGCACAACAAGAAGAATTTCATGTAATGAAAACAAAGGATATAGAGAAGACTGAGGAAAAAAAGAAGGAAGAAGAAGATGAGAAAGATAGAAAACTTCAAGAGAATAACTTGAGAGAAATTGAAGCAAACAAGAAGACAACAACAGAGGTAGAGAAAATCAAAAGTCAAGGAACGAAAAGGTATTTGTTCAAACCTTTCTTGAACATATTGGAAAAAAGGATAGTGAATGAAGGAAAAATAGCTTCTATTGAAAAGTACTATGACATATATAACGAGAAAGAGAAAAGTAAGATAGAAGACATAGTTGTGGAACACATGCTTACTTTCAAAAATAGTTTAATTGAAATAGAAAGTCAAATTAGCAAAGAATTATTTGAAAGATTGGAAGAAAGGAAAAAGAGAGCCTTGGATGAAGATACAAAGATGAGACAAGATATCCTTCTGCAAAACATTCCTACCAGGAGAGGGAATGAGATGGTGAATTGGCTTGAGAAGTTAAGGCCAAATATAAGGACAAAAAATAGAATCATCAAGTTTATGGCCCAAAAGTATGATGAGGTTGAGAAAGAAACACATGAAAAGGTTGGATAGCTACTCCTTGATGAGAGACCTAATCTTGGAAAGTCTATAAGGACTCCAACCCCAATAATCATCTCTACTGAGCCTAAAATTGCCAAACTTGCAGAAGAAGTTGTAGTTCCTAAAGAATTAGAGGTAGTAGATACTACCTTACCAGATTTTTATATTACTAATGTTGGGATTTAATTGAACATAGAGTAGGATACATCTAATCTATTTTAGATGAATGAAACATTGGCCAAAATTGATAAAATAGTGGAAAATATTGAGCCTCCCAAGATCACTCAAGAGGAATCAGCTGAAAAGGAACAAGAAGAGGGAGAGGAGCAGACACTTCGAACTCCTTGTACAAAAGGAATTCTATTTATCACTCCTTTTTCTACACCTGGTTTGTTGCAAGTGGTTCCCAATCATTTCCAACTAACCTAGAGGACATGAATGTGTAAGATTTGATGCAATGGTCAGTACTTGCTTTTGCTAAGGCAAAGGAGAAATCTGAAAAGAAGACTGAAAATACTGCCAAGATAATTCAACGAGCCACACTAGTTTTGAGTAAGTTTTTGGTTACACCTCCTATAGATACTAGAGATCCTGTAGATAATCTAGGCAATGTTCTAAATATAGTAGAACAAAATTTTGAAAAATTAGAGGATGCAGTAAGAGTCAAAGTTGTTTATGACTTTAAGAAGTTAAGGATGAAAGATGGTGTAGATGGGATCAAGAGTAATCTTAATACATTGATTGCTACTAAAAGGGAAATAAAATCTTGTCTTAAGGATGGAAAAGATCTCTGTAGACTTTGCATGAATCCACATGAGCATGTAAAGAGTATATTAGACATCATAAGAAAGGATGAAGAGGCTTTGGAAAACCTCTCTAAATATTTTGGAGATAAGAAAATTCTGGACATGAATAAGGAATTCAATAGGATCATGGATAAAATCCATACCTTACAGATGGAGAAAGACAAGGTTCAAAAGAGATTTGTAGAATTAAATAACTTTTTGACTCCAAAGATCATTATTTTGGAGAACCCATAAGGACCTACAACTTGGCTTGAAAAAATTTCAAGAACTAGTGCCTATTGATGTAGAGGCTATAGACAAGGCTGCATTCAGTCTTAATGGAATGATTCGGGTGGAAGAGACAATAAAGAAACATGGGATGCTGATAGATAGATCTTGAAGACCAACTACAAAGATGTGTTGCAGGCAGTTAAGCTTTGATTTTGCATGTCCTAAATTTTTGTTTTTTTGTTTATTTTTTTGACATTTTGGCACCCTTTTCCATTGATGTCAAAGGGTGAGAGATAGAATGAAAAATTCCAAATGTAATGAGAGGAAGAGAGCACAATGTAAGGGAGAGTGAACAATTGTAATAAGGAGAGAAGAGAGACGTAAGTGAAGTGAGAAAGAGAGAAAATTTGTGTGTGTAATATGAATTACAACAAACATAAATAAAGGGAAGTTTCTTTGAAGATTATTTGTTGAATTTTTATGTGTTGAATTTTTGTCATTATATTTCCTTTTATTGTTTTCTTTGATGATGCAATTAGTCATTTTTCACTAGTGTTTCCATAAATTCCAAAGGGGGAGATTGTTGGAAAGTAGTCAACACATGCACACATATGCACATGTATGCACATACACATGTATGAAATGTTTTCATTTATGGAAACACTTATTAGTTTTATGGTCTCATGTAGTGGATATGATGATTATGCTTGAATGCAGTTGTTGAATGCAAAATGCCTAAGTCTACAGACTGTTTCTGTAAGCTAGTTTGAAAAAAAAGCTTAGAGAGATTCACAAAAGTTGTATTAAAGAATATGATCTTGATGTCATGCTTGTAGGACACAAATGAATACATGTGTGAGGTCTCACATGTTAGTATTAATAGATCAGAGAGATATGTTTAGTTGATTGGATGCGAAGATAATAAACTGAGCATAACATGTTAGCGATCATTGAGGCTGACTTTGTGAGTGTTTGGAAAGTTATTTTTGGATGCTATATTGGATTTTAGGCTGACTAAGGATGTTAATGAAGCATGAAATTGTGTTTGAATTGATATGATGATTTGATGTCAAATAGCTTTGTTATTATACTCCTAACAAGGTATAAATATATAGACACTTTTGTAAAAGAAAGGAGGGTTGTAATATGATGAAGTATGGATGTAATGTTGTTGGATGTGAATTGTGAAGACATTTGAAGGGTAGAGAAGAGATCAAGAAGAAGGAGAACAAGAGGAGTTCCTCTAGAGATACTTTTCTAAAATATTTGTATTCTAGACAATGAATTTGTTGTAAGTATTGTACCTATTGTATACCCCTAACAGGGTTTGTTTTCCTCTAACAAGGCTATGACCTTTGACAGGGTCTATTCCTTAGCAAAGAGCTTATTGTATACATCCCCTAATAGGGATCTGCCTATATTGTATTAATCATCTTGTAATAGAGCTAGAACTCCTAACAAGGTTTCAAGATTCATAGTAAGGAATATAGTGGGTATCATCCCCAGCAAGGTTTTCCCTTGGCCAGGGTTTCCTAAAACAAATGGTATTATGAGTTCTTCTATGTTTCTCTTTGTTGCATGGTTGTTCATTTTCTGTTACATTTTTATTTGTTTCTTAAGGAAAGTAAAGAAGTTCAAACTGATTCACCCCCCTCTCAATGCTACCAAATCCTAACAAGAGAAAATAGTGTTTATGTTGTATAGGGGCTTACCTTAGTCAAGTCATATGTTCAAAATGAACTCCCCAACAATACTAATGAAAATGAAATAAAAAATATGAATGAAATACCTAAATTGAAATGATTGATTTGAATGAATATACCCTTGATGCAATGATATTAGGATAATTCCTCAAAATTTTATTGCAATAACATAATTCTAGAGGCTTAAGACATCGAGACCCCATTTCTCCAATTCATTTTACTATTATGGATGAAAGTCTTGGAAGATACTTGTAGAAGTTGGTTTTAGAAGGAGTTATCCATGGATATGCCCCTCATCATCTAACTTGTTCTTCACCCACCAAAAATTTTTTTATGATACTATTATGATGGGTAGCTTGACTATAAGGGAAGATATAATGCTGAATAATAATTTGAATCTCTATGGCTATGCTTCAGTTCATCTCATTAATTGGGTGAAGATTTATCATTATTTTATCAATACTCTAGAGGATAGACAAAGAAGGATATATAATATCCTTGGTTCTTAGTTTGCTTCCCTTCCCTCGTCCTATTTGGGTCTCCCTCTTTGTATGAAACCACCAAAATCCTTTTGGAACTTGTTGATTGACAAGTTTAATAAGAAATTTTGTTGGATGGAAAGGAAACTTGTTAAGTCAAGCAGGTGAAATTCATCTCTTGAAATATTCTCTTCAAAATTTACCTATATATGCTTTAAGTCTTTTCAAGATTCCTTCAAAATTTGAGGATATCATTGAGAAGATCTGTAGTACCTCACCCCTAGTCCTATTTTATAAATGTTATGATTAATTTAAGATGATGGATTATATGTTAGGAAATTGTTAATGGTTATGACTTTACTGACCCCATACTTGCATGTGTATGGTTGATGTATTTTTCTTTATATTTCTGTTTGACGTGCTTGATGTGGTTGAGGGACAGAGTCATAGTTACTTGCTTGCGAGATCCACAAGATTGACCGGTCCCTGCCATTGTTTGTTATATATTTAGATATGTATGTACATGCAGGTGTTGTATGCAGGTTCACAGGTACCGGCCATCATCTTCCCTGAATTTTCAGGATGAGAGTGCCCTATCGCAATGTCTCAAATGGTAAGAGAGGGGAGATAACACAGATCCAAAACCCTAACCTAAGCCTATTTGTCCTAGGTCTGGACAAGAATCAGTTTGACTACCCTACCCAAATTTGTCTAGGTGACAAGAATTCATGGATCCCGTTCTTGAGTGTGTGCTTGGTCTTAGTTTGCTTGATTTTATTGTGATTGAATTAGTTGATTTATGTTTATATAGCTGATTTTATATGTTTATTAATGTTAGGATTATAGTTGGATTTAATGATTTAATTATGTTTCTATGTTTAATTTGGAAAATTATCTAAAGTCAATTATTTGATTATTTAATTGAATTAGGATTAATTATGCTTGAGTGTATTATTAAATAATTGAATATTTAATTGCATGTTCTAAGATGCTTTAAATATTTAATTTATTTAATATGAGATTTAATTATTAACATGTGCTCAATTGGAAAATGATTTGAATTATGCTTGCATATTTTATTAAATGATTAAATAATTAATTGCATGATTTTAGGATGCATTAAGTATTAATTTATTTAATAATGAATTTAAATTATAACATGTGGAAAATTGAAAAGGAAATTGTTTTCAAAAAGATAACAACTAGTGTTCAAAAGTCAAAGTTGAGTTGTGCATTAAAAAAATATTTTTTATTAATTAATTAGGATTTACTTTCAATTTTGGAGTTAGAGTTTGATCAGGAGTTGTTTGTTGAGTCATTTCTAGGATTTGCATGAATGGTGGAGTTGAATCCCTAATAGGGGGAATTGCACTCATTTGGAGATTAGGCAGGTTTTCTTTGGAGGAGAATTTTTGGAGAGCTTGTTTTGCTTGAGATTTTGAGGATTCTTGGTTTGTTGTGGTTGATTGTTGTTTTGGGCTTGATTGTGCATCTAGATCTTGTTCCTGCTTTCATCATAGTATTCATATCTACAGACAAGATTGGATTTGGAAGAAATCTCACTCTCAGATCTTCAACAGGGGTTTCATTATAGTTTTTGGCATTGGATCCAAGGTAGGATCTGGAATTCTTGTTGTGTGCCTTCTATTATTTTATCTGGTAAAATTCTATGTTTGAGTAGATCTGGATTTATCTCATTAGATCTGTATGACTTCTATGTTTTTGGGTATTAGAGAAACCTTAGTTTTGTTATTTTATATTTTTATGATAATTTGGCATTGTACTGTTATGCCGGCAAAATTTTGTCAATAGTTTGTATATAATATTCTTATAAATCAAAAAATTAATTCTGCTATATAGTTAGACTATAGTATTGAAAAAAAATTAATTCTCCTTGGGAAGAAAATTCAGTCTGAAATAAAAACCCAATTTGGGTGGAAAAACCAATTCTAGGTAAAAATTATCATTGATACACAGTCAAACATATTTGACCAATAAGACAAAATGGAATTAGATTCCTGGTATAAGAATCTCAATTTAATTGTTTAGATGTTAAGGAATTAAAAGATATTTAAGTTTTTAAATACCCAATTTGGGTATTGGAATCAATTTGACAAAAAATGATATTCCCTATGTAAAAGTACAGAAGATAGAATATGACAGTAAAATAAAATATATATTGACAATTACCTTCATGTTTTAATAATGCTTTGTAAATATTAAAAATGATATGTGTATGTGTGTGTATATATATATATATATAAAAATCAAAGAAAATATATGTTTGAAGGCATATATTAATATTGTTTTAAAAATAATTTTTTTTTTATAAAAATATATTTAGAGGGGCGAGGGCCACCACCTCCCTACCCTGTGACAGTGTCTAGACTGCCTACGGCTGCTGCTGTAGCAGCTAGGCTGTCGTCCCGTGCAGCATGGGTAGGGATGGGACCCGTGGGTCCCACCCCCCACACCAACACTTATTTAAATATTTCGCATGGTAAGTTTGGTATTAAATAAAATTTGATTTTAATTTATTTAATTTTTGTTATTAATTAATTTATTTTGTTAATAGATTAATTTATATTTTATTTAATTTATATTATAATTTATTTAATTTGTAATTTAATTAAATTATGATTTGTTAAATTTATAATTTGTGTAATGCATAATTATTTAACCTATAACTTATTTAAATTATAATTGGTTTATTTTGTTATTAACTTACTTTATAAGTTAATTAGTTTGTTAACTAAATTGTTTTGTAGTCTAATTTTAATTTGTATTCTAAATTAGACAATTGGTGGTTTCTTTTAAAATTAATAATTGATTATTTGATTAGATTGAGTAACATTTATGTTTTTTCCTACTGAAATTGGGCATTTTTCATTGTGTTGGATTCTTAGGTAATCTTTAAGGAATATGCTCTATTTATGTTATTATTGTAATGGCTATGTTCAGAATTTCCTAGCAAGCTTTGTTGTTTTTATACTTAAATTCAAATATGATGAATATGGAATGCATCTGGTTATAGTTTTATTTAGTTCAAAATGGCGTGAGTGTTGTATTCTTCGTGTCTTCTTTTACACTATGTCTTTGGGGCACTAGAAGACCTAAGGGAAAGATAGAGGCCAAGGTTTGTGTCAATTATTCTTGTTCTCAATTTTATGTTTGGATGAATGTGTGAAAATCTGATATTACACGAAATGACCATATGGCTCATGATGTTTTGTATTCAACTTTTGGTACCTTTGTAATCATTCTAGTTCTTGTATGTGAAACTGGATTTGGGATTACCTAATTGTGTACCTAATTTGATCTTTGTGAGATATGTGAGCCTAGGGTAGTTTACCTAGATATGCAGTAGGAGGTGGCTTTTAATAAGCTCCAAAGCCCACAAGTGGCTGCCAGGATCACTTATTGTTAAGTATCTTAATCAAGTGATAACTAAATATAACATTGAGAGTTTTATTAAAATAAACCTAATAAGAAGTGGTCCTCACTCAGGCGTTAGTGCTAGTATAGACTAAGATGGTGTTGAGAAGATGACTAGCCCCCTTTTAAGGGATGAGTTGGCATAGTCGATGGCTTCATCAGTATGAGAGGTCATTGACACCGTGTATGGTCACTTGAGTGCCAGGATCCAGAGAGATTACCAGGATGATACTCAAGGGTTAGACGTACATGATGACACCTTCCTATGCATAGTCTAGTTATCCTACATGTTTCGGTTGCCTCTAGAATAGTGAGTCTTTCATGGCATTATTACTTTTTCACCTTGAGTTAGAGAGCTTCCAAGATCCTTTCCTTAGCTTGATCTATTTGATGTTGGTTATCCAAGTGGGATCTATTTTTATCTCCTTAGCATGGTGGGAGTGGACCTTTTTGGTTCACGAGGTCAGGTGGTAGTGGTTCTTTTACCATTTGAGATTCCAAAATTCGTGCACCAGTCCTGGATGATCCTTGGAGCAGTTGTTCCTTCTTGATCTTCATTGTTGGAGTTGTGTTCTTCATTCCCTTCTTCTTATGATTATGTATCTTTGTATCAGTTATTCAGTGATATCATGTTGTACTTCTTTTCAATTTTTGTGTTACATACCCTACGACATGTGCAGTGGATGAAGGTTATTATGGATACCTTATGGTACCAGATGTAATTATGTTATCTTCTAGGTGTTGTTGTTTTTATCTTTCATTTTCTTATGTGAGTTTTGTAATTGTACCTAATCTATATTATTAATTAATGTTAAGTAATCTTTGTCAAGGAACCCTTGAGAGTTGTAACCTATGTTGGTTGTTTATGTTATGTGAGTTAATGGTAATTGCTTCTGCATTGATGTTTATCTTGTATGTTAACTTTATAAAAAAAAATATTCTGCAAACTTAGATGCATGTTTAGGTTAAGTTCTCTTGGGTTCCCTGGTGGGGCATTACAAGATCCATAAGTGTTTCCTCTTGTTGAGTGTGGAGGAGAGAAAGCGTATGCTACTTTTTGTTTGGGAAAAGGTTTGTAAGTCAAAAAATATGGGTGCTATTGGAGTTAAAAGCATTAGGATTTTTAAAAAGGCTCTTCTGGAAATAAAAATTTGGAGGATATATAGAGAGAAAAGTGAGTGGAACTCAATCTGGAAAATAAATTATTTTTATAGTGTTTCTATGTTGGACAAATTTATCAATTTTATTGCGATTTATTATGGCTCCTAGCTTTGGAATAACATGATGAAGGCCTAAAATATTGTGGTGTTAGGTTTGAGATGGACAGTGGGGAATGACAAAAAAATCCACTCTTGGAAAGATATGGGGCTCTTGGATGAACCATTATGCAATATTCTATCTTTCTTACCATTCATTGAGGAAATTAAAGCTATTTTTGGAGTGTTTGTGGTAGATTACTAGCATGACTTGAAATGTGCCAACCTAACCGAGGTAAATGATTCTCTAATGCCTATTCATATTTCTATTAATTCTTGGTCAATTTATCTTGAGTTTGAGGACCTTGTGATTTGGTTTGGTATTGCCTTTAGTTTTTTCTCAATGGCCTTTGTTGTCTCTTTGCTATCTCAACCTTCTTCACCCCCTCTCTTTTGGGTTAAATCCTAGGTGAAAGATCTAATTCCCAAAGTCAATATATTCTTGTGGATCTTTCTCCCAAATAAGGTTCTTACAATAGATCAATAAAAACTTTAGTGTTGATTATTAACCATTTGGTGAATGTCACATGTCGCCAACTTAGGATTAGCCGAATATAATGCATATATTTGATTGACCCTATCGCTCAAAATTTATTAATATTGGGTCCAATTCCTAGGCCCATCGCCCATCAGTTTATTTAATTTTGTTGGATATTGATAATGCATTGGGGAGATTGTTAAATAAATTTAATATGTTTAATCACTATATTAAGTGATGTTGGAATTACTACTGTTGTCATTTGTTTTTTGTCACTAATGTCAACATATGTTTCTATAAAGAGAATAAGCTAGTTATTACAGTGTGCGGATACTGTACAAATGTTTCAAAATGTGAAAAGTCATTTGTGGGTACATAAAGGTGTTGTGATCTTATATCTAAGATTTCATGATGCAATATTGCATATTGGCTGAGTTACAATAGATTTGGTGAAGACTAGTTACTGGACAATGATAGTGGAAGTTGATAGAGTAAGTCTCTGAGTTTTGGGTATATCTTACTAGCAATGAGGATTTAGTATATGAAATATTTAGAGATGATAGATAAGGTACTAAAGAATGTTCACTAATCTTCATAAGGTATGGAAAGTAGGATGACATCAGTTGTGGTGTGTGTTCTAGAGATGACCTATTTGGAAGTTGACTTGAGATTTTTAGCATGTATCATGAATGAAAATCATGATTTACAAATTTTGGTCCTTAATTATTGAATTGTAATTGTTGTATACTTGTTTTAGATACTATGTATATCTTATCAAGGATTTATGCAATCATTTGTAAATTAGGAAAACCTAATTGGCCGACGTGATCATTTATTTTGTAATAGGGTATATATGTAAGATCTTTTCTTTTGAAAAGATATTACAGAATGGATGTGATATAAAATAAGATTTTGGAAGCTGTGAGCTTGTGTTTGCTAGATGTAGAGTAGAGGATAAATTATATACTTCATTGGAACTGATCAAGAAAAGATAGTTTCTATCGGATAGTTCAAAGATTATGTATCTCTTACATACACTTGTGTTGTGAACAATGAGTTCTGAAGGTGGACATAACCTTCTTTGGGTAGTGAGCCTACCCTTCTTTTTCTAGACTCCTAACAGGATTTGTCCTCTAACAAGGACTATGTACTATAATGTTTTAATCAACTCCTAATAGGGCTAGATATTCTAACAAGGATACTATACTCTCAGTACATCATTAGTGGGTGTTAATTCCCACTGGGGTTTTACCTTTAACAGGGTTTCCTCGACAACAAATGTTGTGTTATTGTGTTGATATTCATTGCATTTGTTTGATTTGATATTATTTCTATTCAAAGTTTAAATTTTAATAATCTGTCATACAATTGATTCACCACCCCCTCTTAGTTGTATTGGTGGAATTTTATTCCTAACAATTGGTATTAGAGCTACTAGTCCTTAGAGAGAAAGCTTAACAACTTGAGGTGATCTTGGAGATGACATTCTATAGGAAGGATAGTCCACAATTTGATCTTGAAAACTTTGATAGTTGGAAGAACAAGATGCAAACTCATTTTCTATGTTTGGGCATTGACTACTGGATGGTTACAAAGAATTGAGTGGCTATGAAGGCTAATAATGAATTGGAAAAAGCTACTGATGATGAAAAGAAGATATTTTCATATAACATGGTCACAACGGAAGCACTGATCAACACACTCTCTGAAGGAGAATTTACTGAATTTAAAGATATGGATTTGGCACACAAGATTTGGACAAGATTAGAAGCATTGTATGAAGGAGACAAGTTTACCAGACAAGAAAAGTTATAGAACTAGAAAACAAGGATGGAGAATCTACAAATGAAGGATGATGAAAACATTAGGGCCTATGTACAAAGGGTTACAGAGGTTGTGATTTGAATCAAAAAATTTGGAGGCACTTATGAAGATAAAGAATTCATTGTGAAGATCCTTAGATCATTGACACCAGTTTACAAGACCAAAGTATAGGATATCAAAGAAATCATACCTTTGACTCCAAAATTTAGCAGAGAAATGTTGATTGCAAAGCTAACTTCCTTTGAAGCTTTATAAATGAGAAATTCTATACCTAAAGTTGAAACAACATTTAAAGCATCTACACATAGAAGGATAATATCTACACTTTTGAGGACCAGTAGTGAGAACATAAGAGAAGAGCTTGGTGAATATGCTGATGAATGGGAACATATACAAGAAGAAGAAAGAAATCTAGATGAACTTGTTGCACTGATCGCTAGAAGAGAAAAGAGAGGTAAGGGTAAATTCAAAGGAAAGTTACATTTGAAATATTTTTCATGCAATAAGATAGGTCACTTTCCATCTAGATGTCCTATAAGAGTTCCTAAGCACAAACCTAAGTTTTTCAAGCCTAAGTACTCAAAGGATAAGGAATGTTATTATGCTAGTGAAGGTATTTCTGATGATGATGATTTAGATTATAAGGAGATTGGATTTATTGCTATTAAAGATGAAAAACTAGTACATGAAGAGAAATATTTAGTATCGCATGTTGATAAGAAATCTGAATGGGTTATAGATAGTGGTTGCTCACACCATATGACTGGAGACAAAAATAAGTTTGTAAAACTAATGAAATATGATGGTGGTGTTGTAAGATTTGGAGATAATGTTTCTAAATCTATCATAGGAGTAGGATCTATTTCTTTGGATGGAAGGACTAATACTGACAATATAATACTTGTTGATGGACTTAAGCATAACTTGTTGAGTGTTGGATAGCTGATGGATACGGGATATCAATTAAAGTTCATTGATGGAAAATGTTTTATCAGTGGTAAGACATGAAACTTGATTGCAATTGGTACTAAATCTAGAGGTAATGTATTTGAGTTAAATACATCTGAAGCTTCTTGTTTTGTTGTGAAGGTAGATGAAAGTTGGTTATGACACAAAATATTTTTTCATGTTAATTTTGATAATATTGTGAAGGAAAGCTTGACTAATGCTGTAAGAGACCTACCGAAGATTGTGAAACCATCTAACACCATATATAGGGAATGTTTTATGGGGAAAAAAACTAGAAGAAACTATAAAAGTAAATCATATACAACAAAAGGAAAGTTGGATCTGGTACATATAGACCTATGTGGACCTACAGGGACAAGATCATACTATGGTGAAATGTATTTTATACTTTTTGTTGATGAATTTTCTAGAATGATGTGGACCACTTACTTGAAATAGAAATCAGAAGCATTTGTCAAATTCAAGATATCCAAAGCTGGAGTAGGGGAGAGGAGGATAGGGGCCAAAGGCACACCCTAATCCAGATCTACCTTGCATAGATCACATGCAGAAGAAACAACACACAAATGAGAGAGAGGATGTAGATTAGATCATTTATATTTCATCAAAAAGATTCATACATGTCAAGCTGTAAGGCCTTCCCGATTAGGGCCAAATATTACAATTCATTACAATATTCCTCCAACATGCGAGGATTCAAAAACTATCTTCAATCTTCTAACTTCTATCTCCTACCAAAACTTATCTCTTAAAAATACAACCAAAGATTACAATATATACAAGAGGCTACTGAACAAGTCGGCCTTCAAATCCACCATTAACAGAAGGAACAACTAGATATAGGTCCACACACTTCCCAATGATAGATACCAACATTAAATCCATGACCATAATTAACTGCACAAGTTGGCCTCAACAGAAAACTAAAATAAAAACAACTCGGTAAGCAAGGAAAATCGAGCGCCAGGAAAAGATAACCAAGCACTAGGGAATTAACCAACCAACTCAGTTAATGAAGGAATCAAGAAACTACCGAGCCAACTCTATCAAAGAAGGAACCAAGAAACACAAGAAAACTCAAACTTGTTTTTGGTGACACAAGATTGTCAAGGACACAAGATGCTCCTGCATCAGACACCTGGGGTTATTTTAAATGATTCTTTGAATCATGCAATAGGTACAACCCAAGCTGAATCCAACTCAGATTGTGAAATCCACAAACTATCTTTAATCAATCTATTCTTCCACTTTACCAAATATTCCATATACTATTTTTCTCTTGTACTTCTGCCAATTCTTTGTTCCAAAATCTTCTCAACTTCTTCTATTTGTTTCTTAGGATAATCATTCGGTATTGTCATTTCCTCATCCAATTCATGGTACTCATATAAATTAGCAATGTTAAATATAGGTGATATATCCATGTCATTAGGTAAATCAATCTCATAAGTATTTCCATTGTCAAATTTTCTCAAAATTTTGAAAGGACCAAACTTCTTCATTTTTAGCTTCCCATATGTTCCAACAATAAATCTTCCTTTCTCCAAATGAATCATCACTTCATCACCAACTGCAAAAGTCTTGTGTCTTCTTGATCTATCATCTCTATCTTTATACTTTTGATTACTTTTATCCAACTTATGTTTGACATCTTCATGCAATGTCTTCATAAACTTAGCAAACTTTACTCCAACACTTGTCTTTTCTTCATCAACAATATCCCTTAAATATGATATACCTCTCAATTTCATTTCATTTACAATCTCAAAAGGTGTTTTTCCAGTACTCCTATTCACTGAATTATTGTATGCAAACTCTGCTTGTGCCAACACATAATCCCAATTATTCAGTGTGTCTCCAACTGAACATGTCAAAAGATTACCCAAACTTCTATTAACAACCTTTTTTTGTCCATTAGTCTGTGGGTGAAATGGAGAACTATACCTCAACTCAGTGCCAAACTTTCTCCAAAGAGTCTTCCAAAAGTATTCAACAAATTTACTATCTTGATCAGGGATGATACTCCTCAATGATCCATGCAATATGAAAATTTCCTTAAATAAAAGATCTACTATATGTACTGCATCTAATGTCTTTCTACAAGGTATAAAATGTGCCATCTTAAAAAATATATCCGCAACAAAAAATATAGAATCATTACCTCTAACTATCTTCGGTAAGCCAAGAACAAAATCCATACTGATATCAATCCAAAGTTTCTCAGGAACATAAATTGGTGTATACAATCCAGTATTCTAACTTACTCCCTTTGCAACTTGACAAATTCCACAACTTTTCACAAATTTCTAAACATTCTTACACAAATGCAGCCAAAAGTATTTCTCCATAAGAAAATTCAATGTCTTATCAAAACCAAAGTGTCCAGCCAAACCACTACTATGTTTCTCCTTTATAAAATTAGTTCTCATTGATCCTCTCGGTATACACAATAGAATACCTTTAAATAACATACCTCCTTGAATGAAATAGTCTTCCCATTTAGTACTCGATTGATCTTGAATAGGTGCTCTGCACTTTATCCATGGCTCAGAAAAATCAAGATCAAATTCATATGAATCTCTCATGTTATCAAAACCAAGAAATTCAATTTTCATCTCAATCATCAAAGATCTTCTTCGACTCAATGCATCAACAACTCAGTTAGTGAATCCACTCTTATTTTTTATCACAAATGTATAACTTTGCAAATATTCAACCCATTTCATATGTCTTTGATTCAACTTATTCTCACTACCCAAATATTGTAAAGCTTTATGATCAGTATACAACACAAATTCACTCAGTATCAAATAATGTCTATATTTCTTCAGGGATTGAACAATAGCATAGAATTCTTGATCATACACATAATATTTCCTTTTTGCATCATTCAACTTTTCACTAAAGAAAGAAATAGGTTTACCTTCTTGACTCAACACAACTTCTATTGCACTACAAATTGCATCACATTCAACTTGAAATACCTTATTGAAATTAGGCAATGCTAACACAAGAAATTCAACAACCTTCTTCTTCAGAGTCTCAAAACTTTTATTAGCTCCATGTGTCCACTTAAATTCTCTTTTATATCCTCTCATAGTCTCAGTCATAGCATTACAAATTGAATTGAAATTCCTAATTAACTTTTGGTAAAAATTTGCTAAACCATGAAATGATCTTACCTCACTAGCATTCTAAGGTGTAGGCCAATTCAAAATAGCTTCAACCTTTTTAGGATCCATTTTCAAACCATCAGCTAAAATCAAAAATCCCAAATACACAATCTCCTCTTGCATGAAAGAACACTTTTTCTGATTAATTAGAAACTTGTCTTCTTTCAATCTCTTCAATACTTGTTTAACATGAAAAAAATGCTCTTCTCTAGTCTTACTGAATATTAGAATATCATCTAGGTATACAATCACAAATTTACCTAAGAATCTCTTCAAAACTTCATTCATCAATCTCATAAAAGTACTCGGTGTATTAGTTAAACCAAAAGGCATAACCATCCACTCATACAAACTTTATTTTTTCTTAAAAGTAGCCTTCCACTCATCACCTTCTTTGATTTTGATATGATGATATCCACTTTTCAAATCAATTTTTGTAAAATAATTTTCTCCAGTCAAACTATCCATTATGTCATCCATTCTCAGTACAAAAAACCTATATTTCACTATTATCTTATTGATTGCTCTAGAATCTGTACACATTCACCATTCTCCATTATTCTTAGGTGCCAATACAACTGGTACTACACAAGGACTCAAACTTTCTTAGATCAAACCTTTCTGCAAAAATTCTTGAATATGTTATTTTAATTCTTGATTCTCGGTAGGTGTCAACTGATGTGGTGCCTTATTCGGTAAAATAGCTCTAGGGATTAAATCCATGCAATGATCAATGTTTCTCTTCGGTGGAAAACCATTAGGTATGTTATCAAAAATGATCTCTCTATACTTAGTGAGTAACTTATCAATCTCTTTAGGGATGATATCCTCTATTTTCTTACTCGATTTGTTAGGAATCATAGAAAAACATACATCATTATTTTTCAAATCCTTAACAAAATTTCTTCCTTCCATCAAGCAAAATTTTACAGATGTAAAAACACTACTAATAGACTCTTCAATCAAAGGTAACAAGATTTGTCTTCTCTCATCAGCCCATTTAGTATACTTATGCAATCTCCCATCATATATAGCATGTCTATCATACTGTCAAGGTCTGCCCAACAAAATATGACAACAATCCACAAGCATGATATCACATAACACCTTATCATAGTACTTTCCAATTTTCAAATTCACATAAAATTGTTCACTTACCGAGAGTGTATGCTCATCCTTGATCCATGAAATCTGATAGGGCTTTGGGTGTTCCAACCTTTTCAACTACAACTTTGTAACCATTTCCTTAGATGCCATGTTCTCTGAGCTTCCACTATCAATGATTACCTTCCACAATTCATTAGAAACTCTACATTTGGTCTTGCAAAAACTTTTCCTTACTAGATCTTCCTTATTATTTTCACTCCAAATTTTTCTCCTTACCATCAAGTTCTTTTCCTTCTCAGGTTCTTTTGGTGACTCTTCTTGCACCAAAGCATTTCTACTACTACTGACCTTCTTACTTGCATGTGTATATTCAAATGATCTATGTCCTTCTTCTCCACAATTGTAAAAATTTCCTCACAAACCACCTCTATTATAACCACCTCAGTAGTTATTGCCTCTTCCTCTAGATGAACTTTCACCTTTCCACTTGATCTTGCCTTTATCCATATTTGTCTTTTCTGGTTCAAATCGATTGTTTTTAGCATAAGATCTACCTCTTCCTCTAGGGAATCTACCACCTCTACCTCTTTGTCTTTGCTCATGTCTTTTGTTCAATTTCTCCTCAACTTTCAAGGCAAACTGATGAGCTTCTTCAATGTTTTCCAACTTAACCAAAATGATTTCTTCTTGGATGGAAACTCTCAATCCATTCAGGTACCTAGAAATTATTTCCACTTTATCTTCATCATGTCCAGATTTGATATCTAATCTATAGAATTCCTTAGTATAACCTTTTACCAAGCTATCTTTCTACCTCAAACTTTTCATTTTCCTAACTAGGCTAATCTGATAATCAAAAGGTAAAAAATTTCCTTTTTACTTATTCACCATCTTATTCCATACCTTAATTTTGTCTTTTCCTTTCCTCTTTCTATCCAATTTCAGATGTTCCCACCACAAGGATGCATGACTCTTCAACTTTGTGCTTGCAGTTTTCACCTTCTTTTCCTCAGGGACATTTTCATATTCAAAGTAGTTTTCCATCTTAGTGATCCAGTCCACCAATTCATCCAAATCTAGCTTTCCACTATATGTAGGAGGATTAAAATGTGGTGTAGACTTCATATTTGTCAAATACTTCAACAATATTTCCTCACCTTGATTCATCACCGGTGCAGGTTCTACAACACCTTGTTCTTCCTCAATTTCATCATCACTAACATCTTCAAGATGTCTTCCTCTATGTCAGGCTATCTTAAAATATTCTAACCTAGCAGTAAGTTGTCTCAACATGTATGCCAATCCTAGATCCGCATCTCACCTCCCATGAACCATCTTGAAACCCTGTGCAATTGTAGGCCAGATCGCAATTTTCTATCCCACAAAAAATCAGCTAGGGTTTGACAAGAAGGAACCCTCAAACCTAGATTCACAAATCTAGATCTAGATCTCACCTTTGCTCTGATACCACCTAGTGCAGGGGAGAGGAGGATAGGGGCAAAAGGAACACCCTAATCCAAATCTACCTTGAAGAGATCACACACGGAAGCAACAACACAAAAATGAGAGAGAGAATGTAGATTAGATCATTTATATTTCATTAAATAGATTCATACATGTCAGACTGTAAGGCCTTCCCAGTTAGGGCCGGATATTACAATTCATTACAATAGTCCTCCAACATGCAAGGATTTAGAAACTATCTTCAATCTTCTAACTTCTATCTCCTACCAAAACTTATCTCCTAAAACTACAACCAAAGATTCTAATATATACAAGAGGCTACTAAACAAGTCGGCCTTCAGATCCACCATTAACGAAAGGAACGACCAGATATAGGTCCACATGCTTCCCAATGATAGATACCAACATTAAATATGTGACCATAATTAACTACATAAGTCAGCCTCAAAAGGAAATGAAAACAAATAACTCAGTAAGAAAGGACAACCGAGCACCAAGAAATTAACTGACAAAATAAGTTAATGAAGGAACCAAGAAACTACTGAGCCAACTCATTCAAAGGAGGAACCGAGCAACACAGGAAAACTCAAACTTATTTTTGGTGACACAGGATTGCCAAGGACCCAAGATGCTCTTGCATTAAAAGAAAAAGTAGAGAATGAATCAGGTCTAAAGATAAAATGTTTGAGATCAGATAAAGGTGGAGAGTTTACTTCAAATCTATTCAATTCATATTGCAAAGAGCATGGAATACAAAGGAAAACATCTTCTCCTAGGACTCCACAATAGAATGGGATAGAAGAGAAAAGAAATAGAATAATACTGGATGCTGCTAGATCAATGTTTCTTGAAGGAAATATATCTCACGTGTATTGGAGAGAAGATGTTGGGACATAAGTGTACACATTGAACAAAATTCAAATCAGAGAAGGTGCAAGTAAGAATCTTTATGAACTATTATTTAATCATTCCCCTACTATAAAATATTTCAGAATATTTGGTAGTAAATGTTATATCAAAAGAGATGATGAGATAGGGAAATTTGATGCTAGAATTGATGAAGTAATTTTCCTTGGTTATTATACTAAAGTAAAGGCTTACAAATTTTTTAGCCTGAGATTAAGGAAGATGATTGAAAGTAACAATGTGAAGATAGATGAAAAGTTTCAGATACAAGAGAGAATGTATGATTGTAATCAGAATATAGAGATCAGGGAGGTTGCTGCTACAGAAGAAGAAGAGCTTGTTCAGACTAAATATGAAAATGAGACTTGTGATGGTGACACGAATGAGGCTATTGAGATTCCTAAGACTCCAAGGTATGTAAAGAAAAAGCATCTTGAAAATCAAATTATTGGTAATAAAAATCAAGGAGTAATGACTAGATCAAAGACAAGGGAAGAAATTTGTTTGATTTCTCAAGTTGTTAGATCAAATAAAGAAAAATAAC
This sequence comes from Chamaecyparis obtusa, assembly GCA_027943335.1. NCBI lineage: Eukaryota > Viridiplantae > Streptophyta > Pinopsida > Cupressales > Cupressaceae > Chamaecyparis > Chamaecyparis obtusa. The sequence continues at coordinate 761,078 of BSBK01002251.1, read as the reverse complement.
ACTTGAGAATTGGTTCCTAGACCTAAAGACAAAAATGTAATAGGAACTAAATGGGTTTTAAGAAACAAAATGAATGGAGTTGTAAGAAAGAAAGAAAGATTGGTATGTAAAGGTTATTCACAAAAAGAAGAAGAGACATTTTCTCCTGTTGCTAGGATTGAAGCTATGAGATTACTTTTGGCTTATGCTGCACATAAAGACTTCAAAGTATATTAGATGGATGTGAAATCTACATTTTTGAATGGAGATCTTAAAGAATAAGTTTATATAGAACAACTTGATGGATTTCCTCTATTCGAAGATGAAGACATGGTATGTAAGTTGAAGAAGGCACTGCATAGATTGAAGCAAGCTCTAAGGGCTTGGTATGCAAGATTAGACAAATACTTACTTCACCTTGGGTTTAGAAAAGGTAATGCTGATAGTAACTTGTATTTAAGAACTACTGAATATGAAATTATGATAATAGAAGTTTTTGTTGATGATATTATCTTTGGAGGGAATGATGAAATGTGTAAGAAATTTTCTAGAGAGATGGAAAATGAATTTGAGGTGTCCATGATAGGTGAAATGAAATTATTTCTAGGATTGCAAATAAATCAGAACAAGAATGGGATTTTTATTTCTTAGACTAAGTATCTTAAAGAAATGTTGAATTTTTTTGGAATGGAAGACTGTAAACCAGTTGGTACACCCATGGTGAATAGTCATAAACTAACAAACAATGATGAGACAAAGTGTTTTTTTAGACCAAGTACAGATCAATGGTTGGTGGATTAAAATATCTGACTCACACTAGACCAAATATTTCTAATGTTGTTGGAATTATGGCTAGATATCAAGTAAAACCTAAAGAGACACACCTAGTTGCTGTGAAAAGGATATTCAGATATCTGAAAGGAACAATGGAATATGTCTTATGGTATGATAGAAATGATGACTTTGAACTACATGCTTATATTGATGTTGATTAGGAAGGGAATATTGATGACATGAAGAGTACTAGTGGAGGTGCATTTTTCCTTGGGAAAATGTTGGTTTCATGGCTAACTAAAAAGAAAGATTGTATATCTCAATCTACTATAGAATCTGAGTATGTTGCTGCTGCCATTAATTGCACTAAAATTGTTTGGATGAAATAAATGCTAAATTTTATTGGAATAAATTTTGTTTAACCAGTGGTTATCCATTGTGATAACACTAGTATATTAAAAATGTCAAAGAATCCTATGATGTTGATGAAGGGTGCTCCCCTTAATACCACAAACACATAACAGAAATAGAGAAACAAAAACAATATGCAAGAACAAAAAATTGGCTTCTTATTATCTCCACAAATGTGGAATTACAAACTTTTAGAATTACAATATGCAAAGCCACATGGGCATTCCCTTACAATATTCTGTAGGACAAAGCCTCAAATCAATACCCAGATCTCTACCCAGAACTGCGCTAGATAGCACTACGGGCCTTCTTTATATAGGCATTTTCCATCGCCCGAGAAGGTTCCAAAAATTTAGCCCTTAGGGCCGACCAAACTTAGAATTATTTTATTTTTCAATTTATTACATCAAAGTCGGCTCAAAATAACTTTTGAAACCTGAACAAAAATTTTGAAGGAAAATTATTTTTCGCCATTTCAGGTGACCCAACTTCTGGAGACCATAAGTCATCACCAGTTGACCTGATTGACTATTATAACCCCATTTCAGAAAGGCCACGAAGCACTCTACAAGCTTGACTGGTGCAAGTGCTTGTCACCCAAATTTATGACCTCATCCAGGGCCTCTAAAGCCTTCAAAACTAAGTTCAAAGTTTTTGTACCCTACTGCCAATATCAAAAATCTTCAATATCTTCAAAACTAGATCTGATCTTTCCATGAAACTTTACTAATAGGCTGATATGATTGAGATGAACCTCCACATGTAAAATTAGAACATTTTGAGATCGTATGACCAACTTACCAAAAATAACAAGTTTCCATAAATAGTAGCTCTACACAAGATAGCCCTTATTGAATACAAAAATAGAAATATTTTTGGGTGATGCTGTTGGAAACAATTGTCTGAAGGAAATTGCTACTCAAATTATGTATTGTCTTTGATGTCACACAATGTCATAGTCCGCAGCAACTAGTTACTACCGAGCTCAGTCGGTCTGCCAGACAGGAATATTAGTGCTTACCGATTCCACTTGGTCATCGAAGAAAAGTTAGTGTTTACTGAGTTCAGTTGGTCATCGAAGAAAAGTTAGTGTTTACCGAGTTCAGTCAGTCATCGAAGAAAAGTTAGTGTTTACCGAGTTCAGTCGGTCATCGAAGAAAAGTTAGTGTTTACCGAGTTCAGTCGGTTGTTGAAGAAAAGTTAGTGTTTACCGAGTTTAGTTGGTTATCGAAGGTAAAGGATTGTCGGTGTTTACCAAGTTCCCTCGGTCTCCGAAAGATTATAGAAAGTTATGGTCACCGAGCACTGTCGGCCCTTGAAGGATTTTTGCAAATAGAGTTTGCTTAATTCAGCTGACTGTTATACTAAATAATGTCGATTTGACAAATCTAAAATCATATAAGTAAAAGGTCAAATGTGAAAAATAAATAAGAAATATAGCAGAAGATTTACAAAAGAAAGATAGGAAAGGTGTGTGTGAATTTGTGAAGGATGTTCAAATATCCTTGAGGTGCAGCATAGATTTATTCGATTAGGAAGGATCACACATATGCAGAACAGAGATCTGTAATCAGCAAGATAGTTGCATTATTATACAGGTCATTTTTCATTGTTACCTTCTTATCATTGTAACAGTGAATTCTAAATCTCTTAACCGAGTTGGTTTAACAACCATATTGTAAATCCTCTAACAAGGTGACAATTCCATTGAATTGTTTTCAAGACCTCTTACCAGGCCACTCCTAGCAGGGTGTTTTAAATCCTCTAACAAGGTCACACCTAACAGTGTGTTTTGTAACCTTTTACCGGGTTGGCTTCTAACCGGGCATCACTTCAGAAAAGTGAAAAATAGTATCTAGATACATTGGTGGTTTTTTCCATATTGGGTTTCCACGTTAAATCTCGTGTCTCTTGTGTTCTTAATTGCTATCTTAATCATACACCAGTGCTGATGAATATCTAAAAGATAATTTTGCTAATACTTTCTGCATCTTCAAAGTTACTGCAATCTATTTACCGAGTGCTAAAACAGATAACATTGTTAAGATATCCTAAAGGATCTAGAAAGAATTAATCAGGAAGTGTTTTATGGTTGACTGATTCACCCCCCCTCTCAGTCACTTCATCCATATTCCATCAATTGGTATCAGAGCATTTGATGCTTACAGGAAGGGTTTCAAGGACCTAAGCTAAAGATCAGGATGTCTTACAAGAGGGAAATTCCAAAGCTCAACAGAGATAACTTTTCAGCATGGCAAGGTCTCATGCAACTTCATCTGGCTTCCATTGGTGATTCAGGATGCAAATACATTGATGAAGAATACACAATTCCTAATGGCGCATTAACTGTTGAAGACATTGCAGATAAAAAGACTCACAACACCATGATGATAGACATTGCATCTGCTCTTAGCTATGAAGAATTTGATGATATTAAAGACTGCACTACTGCATATGAAATGTGGATGGCACTGAAGAAAATATATAGTGGTGATGCAAATGTGAAAAGAGCCAAAGTAGAAAGCCTAAGAGGACAGTTTGACAAGATGAATATGAAGATGAAAACATTGCAAAATATGTTGAAAGAATCAAAGCAAGTGCAAGTGCAATTAGAGCTTCTGGAGGAACAATCTCAGATGAAACTGTTATAAGTAAGGTACTCAGAACATTACTCCCTATCTATGCAATAAGAGTATCAGCTATTCAAGAAAGAAGATGTGAAACAAACCACAATATAACTTTGGATGCTTTAGTTGGAAGATTGACAGCTTTTGAATTAGACAACTATGATAACTATGTTCCAAATTCCAAAAATATTGAATCAGCATTTGAGGCCAAGGTTTCACTAAAGAAGAACAAGAAAATTAAAGAAGTTCAGTCAGAAAGTGAAGAAGTATCAGAAGAAAGTTCTGATAGTGATCTTGAAATTGTAGAAGCATTACTTGCAAAGAAGTACTCTAGAGGGAAAGGTAAATATAAAGGTAAAACTCCTTTAATCTATTTTTCATGTGAAGAAATTGGACATATTGCAGCTAGGTGCCCCAACAAGCAAGTCAAGGAAGAGAAGAGAAGTCACAAGTACTATGGCAAAAAGAATTTCAAATCATACAAGGATAAAGGTAAGAAAACATGTTTTATGGCTAAAGATTCTGATGATAGTGAAGAAGAAATTGTTTTTATTGCTATAAAAGATGAATCTGATGATGATGAAGATAAGATGGCACTTATTTCTCATATAAGCAAAGATGATATATGGATAATAGACAGCAGATGTTCACACCACATGACTGGTGACAAGACAAAATTTGAATATCTAGAAGACTGTGATAGTGGTAATGTAAGATTTGGAAACAATGAACCTTGTTGTATAAAAGGAAAAGGAAGAATCTCTTTAACCAAAGAACTCATATGTGATAATGCTTATTGGGTTGAAGGACTAAAACATAATCTTCTAAGTGTAGCACAGCTAATCAACACTAGTTTCAAGGTTGAATTCATGAATGGTCAAGCAAGACTGCTGGATGGAAAAGGAAAACTCATTGGATCAGGCAAACAAACAAAAGGTAACTTATTTTATCTTGATCTCAGTGAATATTCATGCTTTATTGCTCAAATAGAAGAAAGTTGGCTATGGCACAAAAGGTTATGTCATGTGAATTTTGATAACATGATAAAAATAAGCAAATTCAAAAAGGTTAGAGGCATTCCTACTTTGAAGAAACCTGACACTGGTCTATGTAAGAATTGTCAGATTGGCAAAATGAGTAAAACTAGTTTCAAGAGTAAGAACTATCAGTCTAAAGAAATTTTGGAAATTGTGCATACTGATTTATGTGGACCTATTGGAATACAAAGCTATACTGGAGATAAATTCTTTATTCTTTTCGTTGATGATTATTCTAGAATGATGACTGTTATGTATTTAAGTGAGAAATCAGAAGCATTTGAAAAGTTCAAATGGTACTTAGCAAGAGTGGAAAAGGAAACAGGGAAAAGATTGAAATGCTTAAGATCAGATAGAGGTGGTGAATTCATCTCCCATGATTTTAACAACTTTTGCATTGAAAGAGGAATCAAAAGACAGGTATCAGCTCCTAGAACTCCTGAGCAGAATGGAATAGCAGAAAGAAGAAATAAATCTATTATGGATTGTGGAAGGACTCTAATGATAGAAAAGAACATCGCTATAAAGTACTGGAAGGAAGCTATCAGCACTACAGTTCATACCCTGAACTGAGTACAATTGAAGAAAGAGACATTCAAAACTCCTTATGAATTATGGTATGGCTATAAACCCAATGTAAGTTACATGAAAATATTTGGTAGCAAGTGTTATATCTTAAAAGAATCCAGAAGAAATAAATTTGATGTGAAAAGTGATGAAGGAATATTCCTAGGATATTCTAGCAAAAGCAAGGCATACAAATGTCTGAACTTATCTACTCACAAAGTCATAGAAAGTATACATGTAAAATTTGATGAGTTTGTAGAAAAGACTGAGGAAGAAAGCAAAAGGGAACCTGAGAACTACAGAAGATTCATTTACATTGAACCTGAAACATTGGCAGACACAACTATCAGTAAGGAAACTATATCTACCGAGCCAAGCACAGTTACCGAGTCACAAGAAGAAGTGCAAACCGAGTCACAGGAAGAAATTCAGACTGAGTCTCAGCCTGAAGTTATCGAGCAAATATCTACCGAGCCCAAGCAACCTGAAGAAGAGATCCTAGAAGACAATAGCATGAATCATTCAAAAGGCAAGGAACCTATACTAGCCAAATATGTCAGAAGAAATCATACACCAGATCAAATCATTGGAAACAAATTAGATGGTACTATGACAAGAAGCAAGCTAAAAGGTACATGTCTTCTTACTGACTTTGAACCTAGAAATATCAAAGATGCATTGGAAAATGAAAGTTGGATTGAAGCAATGAATGAAGAATTAGAACAAATACAAAAGAACAAAACTTGGACTCTTGTACCTAGACCTAAAGATAAGAATATAATTGGAACAAAATGGGTATTCAGGAATAAGCTAAATGAAGATGGTCAAGTATCTAGAAACAAAGCTAGACTGGTATGTAAAGGTTATTCTCAAGAAGAAGGTATAGATTATGGAGAAAATTTCGCTCCTGTTGCAAGATTAGAAGGTGTAAGAACTCTACTTGCTTATGCAGCACACAAAGGATTTAAGGTATATCAGATGGATATAAAATTTGCATTTCTCAATGGAATTCTTGATGAAGAAGTCTACATTGAACAACCTGAAGGTTTTGTTGATCCAGATAAAAGGGACATGGTCTGCAGGTTACACAAAGCATTGTATGGTTTGAAACAAGCTCCTAGAGCATGGTATGAAAGACTCCATAACTATTTGATTCAGATTAATTTCAAAAGAGCTAATGATAATAGCAATCTGTATATTAAAGAAGGACCGGATGACAAAATTGCATTGGCAGAAATATTTGTGGATGATACTATATTTACAGGGAATGAGGATCAGTGCAAAGAATTTTTAGAGAAAATGAACAAAGAATTTGAAATGTCTATGTTTGGTTTAATAAAATTCTTTGTTGGTCTTCAAATTCAGCAAAGCAAGAATGGTATATACATTACTCAATCTAAATACATTAAGGAAATACTTAAGAAGTTTGGTATGGAAGATTCAAAACCAGTTGGTACACCCATGTGTACTAGACTGAAACTTACCAAAAGTGATGATTCAAAAGAAGTTGATCAGACCCTATACCAATCTATGATTGGAAAATTGTAGTATGCAGTACATACAAGACCTGATATTGCCTTAGCAGTCGGTATAGTAGCTAGATTCTCAGCAAAACCTAAGGAAAATCACATGATGGCAATCAAAAGAATCTTAAGATACTTAAGAGGAACTGAAGAATATGGTTTGTGGTATAAATTTGGAGGCAATCTAGACTTGAAAGTGTTTACTAATGCTGATTGGGCAGGAAACATTGATGATAGAAAAAGCACAAGTGGTGGAGCATTTTTTCTTGGAAAAAGACTGGTATCCTAGACTAGTAAAAAGCAAAATTGCACATCTCAATCCACAGCTGAAGCAGAATATGTTGCTGTTGCAGTAAACTGTTCAAATATTGTTTGGTTTAAATAGTTATTAGAAGGTATGAAGGTTGAAATCAAAAAACCAGTTGTTATATTTTGTGACAATACCAGTGCAATAAACATTTCTAAGAATCCAGTGATGCATTCTAAAACCAAGTACATTGCTATTAAATATCATTTTGTCAGAGAATTGGTGCAGGATAAGGAAATTAGATTAGAATATATTCATACAAAAGAACAGATTGCAGACATTTTTACCAAACCATTACCTAAGGATGCATTTGTGTATCTAAGAGGTAAGTTAGGGGTCATTCCCCTATCCGAGGCTCACTAAATACAGTTTTAGTGATGCATCAACCAGAACATGATTGAAAATCAACCAGTTGATGCAGCATATTCAAGGAATCATTGCATATGAATCAGTACTTGAGGTACATTAATTTTCACCGGTAATATGTGAATTGTCTTTGGCATGTGTTGTCAAAGAGGGAGTGTTTGCTATGTCTTTTCTATTACTTCAAGAAATTTTCAATAGTCAGAAGAAAGAATTTTCAGGATATAGGAAGTTTGCTGACAGAGGGAGATTTGAATCTGAACCGAGCTAACTCTTTCAAATTTCTTATGATATGACATATTGTGTTGCCATCAATGCCAAAGAGGGAGATTGTTGGAAACAATTGTCTGAAGGAAATTGCTACTCAAATTATGTATTGTCTTTGATGTCACACAATGTCATAGTCCGCAGCAACCAGTTACTACCGAGCTCAGTCGGTCTGCCAGACAGGAATATTAGTGCTTATCGAGTCCACTCGGTCATCGAATAAAAGTTAGTGTTTACCAAGTTCAGTCGGTCATCGAAGAAAAGTTAGTGTTTACCGAGTTTAGTCAGTCATCGAAGAAAATTTAGTGTTTACCGAGTTCAGTCGGTCATCGAAGAAAAGTTAGTGTTTACCGAGTTCATTCGGTTGTTGAAGAAAAGTTAGTGTTTACCGAGTTCAGTCGGTTATCGAAGGTAAAGGATTGTCGGTGTTTACCGAGTTCCCTCGGTCTCCGAAAGATTATAGAAAGTTATGGTCACCGAGCACTGTCGGCCCTTGAAGGATTTTTGCAAATAGAGTTTGCTTAATTCAGCCGACTGTTATACTAAATAATGTCGATTTGACAAATCTAAAATCATATAAATAAAAGGTCAAATGTGAAAAACAAATAAGAAATATAGCAGAAGATTTACAGAAGAAAGACAGGAAAGGTGTGTGCAAATTTGTGAAGGATGTTCAGATATCCTTGAGGTGCAGCACAAATTTATTCAATCAAGAAGGATCACACATATGCAGAATAGAGATCTGTAATCAGCAAGACAGTTGCATTATTATACAGGTCATTTTTCATTGTTACCTTCTTATCATTGTAACAGTGAATTCTAAATCTCTTAACCGAGTTGGTTTAACAACCATATTGTAAATCCTCTAACAAGGTGACAATTCCATTGAATTGTTTTCAAGACCTCTTACCAGGCCACTCCTAGTAGGGTGTTTTAAATCCTCTAACAAGGTCACACCTAACAGTGTGTTTTGTAACCTTTTACCGGGTTGGCTTCTAATCGGGCATCACTTCATAAAAGTGAAAAATAGTATCTAGATACATTGGTGGTTTGTCCCATATTGGGTTTCCACGTTAAATCTTGTGTCTCTTGTGTTCTTAATTGCTATCTTAATCATACACCAGTGCTGATGAATATGTAAAAGATAATTTTGCTAATACTTTCTGCATCTTCAAAGTTACTGCAATCTATTTACCGAGTGCTAAAACAGATAACATTGTTAAGATATCCTAAGGGATCTAGAAAGAATTAATCAGGAAGTGTTTTATGGTTGACTGATTCACCCCCCCTCTCAGTCACTTCATCCATATTCCATCAGATGCAAGATTGCTCTTACACCCAGGATGCTCCTGCATCCGATGCACTCTAAAACTAAGCATATTTCTACTAAATATCACTTCTTGAGAGATAAGGTGTTGAAAACTACAATTGAAGCAATTGTTGTATTGTCATTGATGTCAAACCTTAACTGGTAAGACTATTGCTATTTAAGAAAGTACTATATCTATTTGATTGTTGCTTAGGGGTAAGGCAAGGTTGGTAACAATAGAACCTAAGGAAAGGTTGAGTTATCTTGATACTTCAATAAGTACTTGATTATGTGGCACAATGATAAGACAATGTATTATTTATCTAAGAATGAAGACTAAACTAGTAGGCTTAACCGATCAAAAGTGAAGAAATCTAGTGTAAGCTGAGTGTTGTTAGTGTCGACTAAGATAGTATATGCTGAGTAAATTCAGTGTTGACTGAACACCAGTTAATTGCCAAGGAAGACAGTGTTAGCCGAGGAAATAGTTTATGTGGTGACCGAGCTTTCTAGTGAAGACCAAGAAGTTGAACATAGTATTGACCGAGTGTGAGTATTTTGCATTCGAGGAAGAATTTAGATTTCTAGCTGACATCATTGAATTCTTGGATTATGTAAACATGTTGACTTTATTTATTGATTGTATGAAAGCATTTAATGCATTGTAAAATGTTTTAATGTAAATGTATTAAGAGATTCAAGACATTTCTAGAAGGATAGCCTAAGAACATAATGTAGGTTGGATTCAATGAATCTGACCTAACCCTAAGATCTACGAAGGAGATTAAGTGGCAAAAGATGTATTGACCTAATAGAGGAAGTATTAAGGAAACTTAAGCAAGAGGTTGGAGTGAGGTGAATGCTGGAAGTATTGTTGATGTTATTGACTGTCTAAGCAAAGAAGGTTGAAGGAGAAGTGTTGTGATTGGTTGAAGAGAGTTTTGAGTAGATCAGTGATGGAGATGGTAAAGGTTCACAGTCAGTAGGCCAACATATGTGTATGGAATTGGATTTGATATTTGCAAAGTGAGTTGTATGTTTTTTAGATCAATATTACTGCTACTTTCTAACCATTGTAATAGTCAAAATCCTTTTAACAGAGGTTGACCTAATAGTCATAGGTATAAATCATTTGAACAAGGTTTCATTCTAATGGAGTGTATGTAAGTCCTATAACAAGGCACAATTTTAACAGAGTGGTTTAAATCCTATAACCGGGTCACACCTAACAATGTGTTTTTAACCTTTGATAGGGTTGGATTTTCATAGAGCTCACTTTAGAAGAGTGAACATAATAGTAACATGTTACAAAGTGGTTTTTCCCTAATTGGGTTTCCACTATAAATCTTGGTGTTGATACTTGTGTGAATGTTTTGGATTGAACATTTCTATGTTTTACAAGTTAGATGCTATTGGATAAGTGGACTGCACTATTATATGTTTCTGTTATGCAATCAGTAATGACCGAATAGCTGTTGGTTATTAGATCTGATTTGTTGAAGATTTTAAAGTTTTTTTTATACAGCTAGACCTGAGAACAATTGATTCAGGCCCCCTCTCCATTGTTCTAAATCATATTAACAATTGATATCAGTGTTTTTTGTGCTTACAGAGAACATGTTTGAAGGTTCTTGAAGCAAATGATCAAGATGTATAAGAAGGAGGTACCAAAGTTGAATGAGGAGAACTTCCCTACATGGAAAACCTTGATGAAGCTACATCTAGCCAGTATTGGTGATTCTACAAATTATTACATTGAGCATGACTATTCCACACCTGTTGCACCTCTGACTGCTAAGGAAATGAAAGCTAAATAAGAGCACAACCAAGCAATGTTGGAGATTACATCTACCCTAAGTTATTCAGAATTTGAAGACATAAAAAATAGGAGTAATGGAAAGCAAATGTGGGGAACCCTTGCAAACATTTATGGGAGCGACATAAATGTGTTGAGAGAAAAAGCTGAGAGCCTAAGAGGTAAATTTGATGAAATGAGAATGCAAGAAGGTGAGGATATTGCACAATATTGTGGTAGAATAAAATAAGTTGTAAATGGTATTAGAGAAGAAAATGGAACTATTGAGGATGAAACTATAATAGGAAAAGTATTGAGAACTTTGCATCCTATCTATGCAATCAAAATTTCTGCAATTCAGGAATCTAGATGTAACTCTACTAATGCTCTTAATTTGGAAAGTTTGGATGGTAAGCTCGCTGCTTTTGAACTTTCTAACTATGATAACTTCACTGTTGGTAATATTGAATCTTCTTTTAAGTCACAAATGGTTCTAAGTAAGTCAAAGAAGGAAAAAGAAAGATGCATAAGTGAAAGTGAAAGTGAAAGTGATAGTGAAACATCTAATGAAGAACTTGAGGATCTAGAAGCTCTTATGGCTAGAAGACTAAAAAGGGGAAAGGGAAGGTACAAAGGTAAACTCCCTATTATATTTTTTCATGTAATAAAGTTGGTCATATAGCTACTAGATGTCCTAACAAGGATAATAAGGATGAAGAAAGAGACAACAAGCATAAAAACAAAAGAGAAGATAGAGGTTACCGAAGATACAAGGACTATAAAGCAAAAGGTAAGAAATCCTACTACATTGCCGAAGAAGAGAGTGACACTGATAGTGATGATTTTGAAATTCAGGTTGTCTATGTTGCAATGAAAGATGAATCTAATGAGGATGAGAAAACTGCATCGATATCTTACGTGAACAAAAATGATAAATGGATTATTGACAGTGGTTGTTCACATCATATGACTAGAGATAAGATTAAGTTTGATACCTTAGATCATTATAAAGGTAGGAGTGTAAAATTTGGAAATGATGCACCATGTTCTATTAGAGGAAAATGATTGATTAAGCTGACTAATAAGATCACTTGTGAAAATGCTTATTGGGTTGAGGGTCTTAACTATAATTTTCTAAGTGTTGCATAGCTTAATAGCACTGGCTACCAAGTGAAATTTCATCCCAGAAAGGCTAAAATATTTGATACCACTAGTGAACTGATTGGAAGTGGAGAATAGACAAGAGGTAATTTGTTCTATCTAGACCTATTTGAAGAAACATGTATGATTGCACAACTTGATGATATTTGGTTATGGCATAAGCGGTTACGTCATCTTAACTTTGATAATCTGGTAGAAATTAGTAAGAAAAAGAAATTGAGAGGTCTGCCTAGATTGAATAAACTTGAGAATGTAATGTGCAAAGAATGTCAATTGGGTAAGATGGCAAAGTCTAGTTTCAAGAGCAAAACTTTTACTTCTAAGAATATCTTAGATTTGGTTCATATTGACCTTTGTGGATTGATGGGTATACAAAGCTATTGTGGTGCTAGATATTTTATCCTATTTGTTGACGATTATACCAGAATGATGCATGTAATGTTCTTAAAGGAAAAATTTGATGCTTTTCAATTTTTTAAGTGGTATGTGGCTAAGGTTGAAAAAAAAATAGGTAAGAACCTGAAGTGTCTGAGATCTGACTGAGGTGGAGAATTTATGTCCAATGAATATAATCTATTTTGCAATGATAGAGGGATCAAAAGATAGATGTCTGCACCTAAAACTCCTCCACAAAATGGTATAGAAGAGAGAATGAACATATCTATTTTGGATTGTGCAAGGATATTAATGATTAAAAAGAATGTTGCACAGAAGTATTGGAAAGAAGCTATAAGTACAGCTATTTATACTCTTAACTGAGTACAGATAAAAAAAGGTACAAATTTGACACCTTATAAATTATGGCATAGGTATGCACTAAATGTAAAGTACTTTAGAATTTTTGGAAGTAAGTGCTACATATTAAAGGATAGTAGAAATTGAAAATTTGATGCTAAAAGTGATGAGGGTATATTCCTAGGCTATTCTATGAGGCCTCACCTTGACCTATCATAGCATCTTTTCTTATTCACATTTTGATACATTGATACACTTGTTGACCTATTCTGATAGAGACTCGAGATACTATATTTTGATGATGATTATTATGCCATGTGGATCACCTTATGATGTGCATTAGAATTTAGAGTATGTTGAGATTTTGATTATGCATATTTAGTAGTGTGATTTTGATGGGAATATTGGATCATGTTTAAATTTGATTTCTCCATAGGTGACATGTCATGATGATTATATAATTGTGATGCTTGAGCACTTTGTATGGAAAATTTGGATTCTGCATATAGCAATTAGAATTGAATTATGCACATTGATTAGGTTGCTAAATTGTGAATTGAATATGTATATTTCATGTAATGTTATCATCTTGAACTACTGATGCTTGATGTGTAGTGTGTAGGTAAGAGAACCATGGAATTAATCAGAGAACCAAGGTTAAACATGTGTGAACTGAGTAAGCCAAGGCTTAATCTGGTATGGGATTAAAAAAGCCTCGTTGTAATGTGAACTCATTGTTAATGTGGATTGTTACATGTGTGTTATTAGTTAATTTCTTGTTGTCATCCAGGACATGACCATGGGTATGTAATGTGTAATGGTTAGTGTCACTTGACACTTGTTATGTGCTTGTTTTAATTCATCCTTGTTCTAGTCACTTCTAGAGGCCAGTAAGGGGTCCTAAGGGTCATTTTTGGCATAATTTAAGTACCTTATGGATAGGGTTATGGGTTAGGAAGGATTTGAGCATGTCTATAATTCCCTAGTGACCTTGGTAACCTATTTTATGACCCATTTACCCTTGACTTCGAAATTTGATAAGTCATAATCTTTACCCAACTCCACCCTTTCTTTCAATCATGCATTTATCATGGGGGGACAAGGAAAGACAACAAGGTCATAGAGTCAAGTTTCCATTTATGGATGGTGGATGGGTATAAATTTGGAAGCCTTTTTAGAGGCCCTTAGGAGATTTAGTGGGTGTTCACCCACTCTCTACATTTGGAGACATTAGGGTTTGGATTGAAGAAGGATAAGTGGATAAGCTCTTCTCAAATTTTCATTTCCATCACACTTGTGGAGGTTGGTTACTCTTCTCATGGAAGCCTTTCTACTTGTTCATTAGATTAGCTTGTATTTTTCTCTCTCATGCATATGAATCTTGGTTCTTGTTGGCACAATGTGTTGTAAGGGAGGGATTTTGGGTTTGATTTCATGGTTTGATCTTGTTCTTTTGCTTATTGAGGGAGTTCTTGTTTATGGGTGTGAGGCATTACTCACCCTTTGGGAAGGTAAGAAGTGGCCTATGGGTGGAGGGGTTAGTTGGGCTCTCCATGAGGTGAGAGTCTCTTCTCTTGGAGAAGAGGGATAAGTCCATGGTGTATGGGCACCATGGAAGCCATTGCATTCTTGTATTTTGGAGAGGATGTTAAGCAAAGTATGTGTATGAAGCTTTTTGATATGTAGCCTTGAAGAGGCAATTGGATATGTAGCCTCGAAGAGGCAATTGAATACTCATGGTGAGAAATTTGTATGTAATGGCATTCTCCCCTTGGAAAAGCCCACCTCCACCCTCTCAATGAGCTTGTAAGACTCATTTGTGTAGCCTTGGGAGGGAGTAATTTTTTGTATGTTTGTGTAACTTGTTTTTTGAGCATCTTGTTGATTTTTTTGCATACCCATTTAGCCTTGGTTCTCCAAGCTTTGGGGTGGTCTCATAAGAGACCTAGGTTGGGTGGTGAGCACCCATGGTTCTCCCCTTTTTTTATTATAGGTATTGGTGTATTGATGCTTGTGGAAGAAGCTTGATGGAGTTCATCTTTGTTGGATGTGTTGTATGGAGACACCACATGTTTTGTTTTGGGTAGATCTTGGAAGAATGATCCTCTTTTTATATATATTGATAATGGAGTAGCCTCTCCTTGTAGTAGGAGTATTTTTGGTGGATTTGTATGGTGTTCATCTTATTCATGTTGGAGCACTATGAAATTTTATATTGCAATAGAATGGAGAAAAGCATGTTTCATCTTCTTGATATTATCATGCATGTATGGTTATCAAATTATGGTTCAATGATTCAACTTGTAAATAAGAAATGTTTGCTGTTATGTTGATGCATTCTCCTTGATTGAAATGGAGGTATACATATCTCATGTTAAATTTTTATCTAAGTTGACAAGGGAGAGATAATGTATTGTTTAAAGGAAGAATTTCCATTGATATGAACTTTTTAAAGTTCTCAATGTGTTGATTTAACTGGTTATGTTCATTCTATTCTACCTTATCTTGGACAAACTTCAAAATAAATAGAAACTACTTGAGTTGATAAGAATGTTGCAACCTCTAAAACTCTTCTAAAATGAAGTATGACACTATTGAATTAAAGGATAATTAAGACACTAATATTCTATCCATTATTACCTTAGTCTAATTCATCAAATAATCAAGTAATTCATTAGCTCATATGAAAGATCAAACTAAAAAGTTGCAGGAGAAATCATGAAATTAAAATGACACTTCCCAAAATTTTATTACAGAAAATAACTCTCTGGTTTTTGTATGGGAAAGAGAAATATTCTCTTACCATAGAGAATATTCCCCTTTCCCCTCCTAAGATAATTCCTAATCTAGTTTAATAGCCTAAGCTATCTATTACCCATGTTAATACACTCTAATCTGTGTTGAACAGGTTTTCAAATTAACTTTATTGTTAAAGTATTGTCATAAAACTCTTCCCACTTGCTAGTGGTCCCCACTATAGCCCTCTTCCTATGCATAGGTGATGGTCATGGTAGAGAAATATGTTTAATACTTAGTCAAAATACCCCCTATGTGTGTAGAAGGGCCCTTGAGAAGTGACACTCAACAAAAAAAGATTTAAATGCCTTGTCTTTTACTTAATTCCCATGTACATATGGGCTGACATGGCTTAAATAAAATCTTCAACTTTCAAGTTACCTCATGCAAGCACACCTAACTCAGATTTTAAGGTCTGACACATTCCCTTTAGTCAATATAAAAGGGTACCCTCTTCCTTGCTATGCGCACCATCCACTTGGTCTTCTCCTTGGGAAAGCAGAATACTTGTGTTGTATTTTGCATTGACTTTAAACCATTTCCTATCTTCTCTAGCCTCGGAATCTATGAAAATCCCATCCATGAGATTGGTGGGACCCTCAACTTTGTCTCCCCTTGTCCTCTTAGAAGTGCGCCCCCCTTTGGCATTTATCATTGGTTAGTGGGTGTTGTAGGTTAGCCTAGGTGATAGTATAGCCTTTAGGATTTTTGAATTTGTTATTTTGTTATTTATTTATGTTGGTAATTACATAGGGTTTTAGATGAGTTGTGTTATGGAGTTGATTAAGCACTAATTTTACTTATTAAAGATAAATTATTTTAGGAGAGAGTTAATAATGTTAGAAAATGTCTAGGAGATGTTACTTTTATATAACTTTTAATGTGTTAAAATATTAAATTAATGTTTTAAGTTTTATTAATATGGTAACCTATTTAAATAAGACCAACTATGATAAACATTGGAGGCTTATTTAATTGATGAAATTGACACTTAAGACGATTGTCTAATTATTTATTAAATGTTTTAGCAAGACATGTATTCAATAATTTAATCAATTGGTTAGTAAGTGATAGGTATGGTGAATCATTAGATTAGGGTATATTGGAACATGACAACAGTCATTTAGATGATAATTATAACCTTTAGCCATTAAATACTAATTTTTGTAATAAATGAATTAGACTATTAGTTAACAGTATTAATGTTTTGATCTAACTAAGAATGAATCAAGTTATTAATTTAGTAGTTTCATCAGGCATATGTTCATTCACAACAAATAGTGGAACTTCTTAACAAGATGATATCCAATTCATTTTAGGGTCATTAGGAAATAGGACCTTCAACATTAGTTAGATGAAGGTCTAGTTGAGATAGATTTATCCTCGATAGACCCACCATTGGTTATAGTTCATTGTGTACATTTTCTAAATGAGTAATATACTAGATACTGTGAATGCACCTGGAACATGAGCCCTTAATGGAAACTGTATACACTAGGGTTCCCATTTTTCTTGGTTTGACTCTTACTACATTAGTTGATAACTTGATCCTAGATTGCACTCGGCATAGCTGATGATGATTGACAACTAACCTTGTAGTCATCTCTTGACATTTCACCCTTTTTAAAAAAAAAAAAATGTTACATTTTTGGTTGTTTATTTTGGGCATGACATATTCCACAAAAAGTAAAGCTTATAAGTGTTTGAACTCTAACACTAACAAAATTGTGGAAAGTGTGAATGTCAAAGTTGATGAGTATGCAGAGAAAAATGAAGCTGATAGTAAAAGAGAACTAGAATATTATAGATCTTTTATGTATATAGAGGAAGAAGAGGCAAGTGACAAACCTGCACCTGATGCTAAGTCTCAGGTAAGAAATATCGAGCATCAAGAAAATAGTGCTGAGAGAGAAGAAGAACATGCCGAGTGATAAGAAGAACCTACTGAGTATCATGAAGAGGTTGCTAAGCATTTAGAAGCTGAATCTGACAATCTTGTTGGTGAGCCTGATGAGCAAAATGAAAGGAGAATAGAACCTATTCTAGCACAATATGTATGGAGACATCACAAGCCTGAATAGATTATTGGAGATAAAGATACTGGAATTCAAACCAGAAGCAAGGCAAGAAATCCAACATGTCTACTATGTGAATTTGAGCCTAAGACAACAAAAGAGGCATTATAAAATAAAGACTGGATAGAATAAATGAATGAAGAGATAGACCAGATAAAGAAGAATGATACCTAGACTCTAGTGCCAAGACCAAAAAATAAGAATGTCATTGGGACAAAGTGGGTATTTCATAATAAGTTGAATGAGCATGGTAAAATAACAAGAAACAAAGCTAGGCTAGTAGACAAAGACTACACACAAGAAGAAGGAATAGATTATGGGGAGACATTTTCCCCTATAGCTAGATTAGAAGGAGTAAGAACTCTGCTTGCATATGTTGCCTATAAAGATTTCAAGGTATACCAAATGGATGTCAAGTATGCATTTTTAAATGGTATATTAGAAGAAGAAGTGTATATTGAACAGCCTGAAGGATTTGTTGATCCAAATAGAAGACACATGGTTTTCAAACTGAATAAAGCATTGTATGGACTGAAGCAAGCTCCCAAAGCATGGTATAAGAGATTTCACAACTACCTAATATAGATTGGATTCTCAAGGACAAATGACACAAGCAATTTGTACATGAAAGATGAAGAAGGTAAAGGAATCTTGTTAGCTAAGACCTTTGTAGATGATATTATATTTTGTGGACAAGATGCCTTGTGTAAGAAATTTTCAAATGAAATGCAAATTGAATTTGAAATGAGTATGTTTGGGAAGATCAAATTTTTTGTTGGTTTGCAAGTATATCAAATGGAGAAAGGAATTTTCATCTCCCAGTCTAAATATGTTCATGAGATACTGAAAACCTTTGGTATGGAAGATTCAAGGCCAGTAAGTACTCCCATGGCTACTGGATAGAAGTTGTCTAAAAATGATGATGATGTAGAAGTTAACTATACTTTGTATAGATCTATGATTGGAAAGCTACAGTGTGCTATACATAGCAGACTAGATATTGCATTAGTTTTTGGGATTGTGGGAAGATTCTCTGCCAATCATAAGGAAACTCACATGATGGTGGTTAAAAGAATCATGAGATATTTGAAGGGAACTGCTAACTATGGATTGTACTACAAGAAGCATGACAAGTTTGAACTAAGAGTGTATACAGATGCTAATTGGGTAGGAAATGTAGATGAAAAAAAATGTACTAGTGGCGAAGCTTTCTTTCTTGGACAAATATTAGTTTCCTGGACAAGCAAGAAACATAATTGCATTTCCTAATCTACTGCTGAAGCTGAGTATGTGGTTGCAACTGTGAACTATTCAAATTTGATATGGATAAAGCAATTGTTGGTAGGCATGAAAGAAGAAATTACTGAACTAGTTGTCATTTTCTGTGACAACACAAGTGCTATCAATATCTCTAAGAATCCAGTAATGCACACAAAGACCAAACACATTGCCATCAAGTATCATTACTTGAGAGAACTTGTACAAGATAAAGAGGTCTGAATAGAATATGTGAATACAAAGGAACAATTAGCAGACATATTCACTAAGGCTTTAACTAAAGAAGCTCATGAATAGCTGAGAAGTCAATTAGTGGTCCTTCCCCTAACTAAGGTTGTGTAGTCAAGCTAGGAGCACTGCATCAAATGTGTTGTATAGAATATCTAACAAGTTGATGCAGAGAAAGGTCACACTTTAGGAGTAGCCTAGAGTTGTGAAAAGCATAGCAAAGCCAAGAATCAATCATAAGAAAAGATGACAAAGGGAGGAATACTATTACTAAACTGAAGAGATGATATCTACATCAGCAGGATGTATGTTTTTGTTGCTACTTTGGCAATTTTGTCAAATAGAGAGATGATCACAGATGAATACATAGAATGAGAAGATCAAGACAGAGGGAGAGATTCAATGGATGGTCAAGCATGGATAATTGATTCTATATCAGAATGAAGCTAAGGATATTATTAATGTCTCTGATGGATAGATAAGTTTTTGGATTGGTTGGTAATTCATGTGATATTCATATGGTGTTGCCATCAATGCCAAGGAGGGAGATTGTTGGAAACTGCAATTGAAGCAATTTTTGTATTGTCATTGATGTCAAACCTTAACTGGTAAGACTGTTGCTATTTAAGAAAGTACTATATCTATTTCATTTTTTCTAAGGGGTAAGGCAAGGTTGGTAACAATAGCACCTAAGCAAAGGTTGAGCTATCTTGATACTTCAATGAGTACTTGATTATGTGGCACAATGATAAGACAATGTATTGTTTATCTAAGTAAGAATGAAGACTAAATTGGTAGGCTTAACCAAGAAAAAGTGAAGAAATATAGTGTAAGCAAAGTGTTGCTAGTGTTGACTGAGCTAGTATATGCTGAGTAAATACAGTGTTGACCGAACACTAGTTAATTGTCGAGGAAGACAGTGTTAGCTGAAGAAATAGTTTATGTGGTGACTGAGCTTTCTAGTGAAGACTGAGAAGTTGAACATAGTATTGACTGAGCATTAGTATTTTTCATTTGAGGAAGAATTCAAATTTCCAGCTGACATCATTGAATTCTCAAATTATGTAAAATGTGTTGACTTTATTTATTGATTGTATGAAAGCATTTAATGCAATGTAAAATTTTTTATTGTAAATCTATTAAGAGACTTGAGATATTTCTAGAAGGATAGCCGAAGAACATAATGTAGAACAGATTCAATGAATCTGACCTAACCCTAAGATCTATGAAGGATATTAAGTGATAAAAGATGTATTGACCTAATAGAGGAAGTATTAAGGAAACCTAAGCAAGAGGTTGTAGTGAAGTGAATACTAGAAGTATTGTTGATGTTATTAATTGTCTAAGTAGAGAAGGCTGAAGGAGAAGTGTTGTGATTGCTTGAAGAGAGTTCTGAGAAGATCAGTGATGGAGATGGTAAAGGTTCACAGTTAGTAAGCCAACATATGTGTATGGAATTGGATCTGATATTTGCAAAGTGAGTTGTATGTTTTTCAAATCAATATTATTGCTACTTTCTAACCATTGTAATAGTCAAAATCCTTTTAACAAAGGTTGACCTAACAGTCATAGGTATAAATCCTTTGAACAAGGTTTCATTCTAATGGAGTGTATGTAAGTCCTATAACAAGACACACTTTTAATAGAGTGGTTTAAATCCTTTAACTGGGTCACACCTGACAATGTGTTTGTAACCTTTGATAGGGTTGGCTTTTGATAGAGCTCACTTCAAAAGAGTGAACATAATAGTAACATGTTACAAAGTGGTTTTCCCATAATTGGGTTTCCACTATAAATCCTGGTGTTGATACTTGTGTGAATCTTTTGGTTTGAACATTTTTGTGTTTTACAAGTTAGATGCTATTGGATATGTGGACTGCACTATTATATGTTTCTGTTATGAAATCAGTAATGACCGAATAGCTGTTGCTTATTAGATCTAATTTGTTGAAGAGTTTAAAGTTTTTTTTATACATTTGGACCCAAGAACAACTGATTCACCCCCCCCCCTCAGTTGTTCTAAATCATATTAACATAAGGTAGCAGAGAAGGAAATAAGATTGGAATACATTAGCAGAAAGGAATAGATAGCATACATCTTTACAAAGCCCTTTCCAAAAGATTCCTTTGAGTATCTTAGAGGTATGCTTGGGGTGCATGCCCCTCCTAACGAGAATTAAATGATACAGAGATGTATCAGTCCAGAGGTTTTTAGAGCCTTACCATATTTTGGACTTGATGCATGGATCTACTCCTCAAGGGGAGTGATTGTTTAAGATATTTTTTGAAGACAGTTGATGACCTATGGCACCCTTTTCCATTGTTGTCAAAGGGGGAAAGAGACTATGTGAAAATCCTAGGGGAAAGAGACTATGTGGTAAAGGTACTGAGAGAATACTTTTGGGTTGCAGGATTTTCCCATATGTTTCCATCAATGCCAAAGGGGGAGATTGTTGGATATTGCTAATGCATTGGGGAGATTTTTTAATACATTTAATATGTTTAATCACTACATTTAATGATGTTGGAATTATTATTTTTGTCATTCATTTTTTTTCATTGATGCCAACATATGTTTCTGTGAAGAGAACATGCTGGTTATTACAGTGTATGGATATTGTATGGATGTATTAGAATGTGTGAAGTCACTTGTGGATACATGAAGGTTTTTTGATCTTATATCTAAGATTGCATGATGTAATATTTCATATTGGCCGAGTTACAAAATATTTGGTGAAGACTGGTTACTAGACAGTGACAGTGGAAGTTGACATAGTAAGTCTCTGAGTTTTGGGTATATCTTACAGGCGATGAGGATTTAGTGTATGAAAGTGTAAGGGATGATAGATAGGGTACTGAATAATGCTCAATGATCTTTGCAAGGTACAAAAAGAAGGATGGCATCATCTATGGCATGTGTTCTAGAGATGACCTATTTGTAAGATGACTTGAGAGGTGTAGCATGTATCCTGAATGACGAGCATGATTTACTAATGTTGGTCCTTCATTATTGAATTGTAATTGTTGTATAGTTGTTTTACATACCATGTGTATCTTAGCAAGGAGTTATGTAATCATTTTTAAATTAGGAAAGCCTAATTGGCTGACTTGATCATTTATTTTGTAATAAGGTATATATGTAAGATCTTTTCTTTTGAAAAGATATGGTAGAATGGATGTGATGTAAAAGAAGGTTGTGGAAGTTGTGAGCTTGTCTTTGCTAGATGTAGAGTAGAGGATAAATTATATACTTCATTGGAACTAATCAAAAAAATATAGTTACTATCGAAGAGTTCAAATATTGTGTATCACTTACATACACTTGTGTTTCAAATAGTGAGTTTTGAAGGTGGACATAACCTTCTTTGGGCAGTGAGCCTACCCTTCTTTTTCTTGACTCCTAACATGGTCTATCCTCTAACAAGGACTATGTACTGTAATGTTTTAATTAGCTCCTAATAGGGCTAGATCTTCTAACAAGGATACTATACCCTCAGTACATCATTAGTGGGTGTTAATTCTCACCAGGGTTTTACCTTTAACATGGTTTCATCGACAAAAAATATTGTGTTATTATGTTGGCATTCATTGTGTTCATTTCATTTGATATTGTTGCTATTCAAAGTTTAAATTTTAATAATTTTTTAGATAACTGATCCACCCCCCGTCCTCCCTCTCAAGTTTATTAGTGGACTATTATTCCTAACACATTTTGTGGATGCGTGTCTCAAACTGACCCATTTTCACCAAATTTATTAATCATGCCAAGGTATTGGATGACCCATAATCACCTCGGAAATAATACAAGATGTGTTATAATTACATGGGCTTTGCCAAATATTTGTATACCTAATACCTCCCACCAAATTTTCTAAAAAAAGATTAGTATAAATACATTCATAGATCAGTGTTATTGTACACAATTTGGATTGGTTCAAGGTTGTCTAGTTGGTTTTGATATCTTAATTTGATCGATAACAAAGTTTCAGACTGTTGAGTGCATTGGCAACTCATGACTGCACAATTGAATTTGAGGCAAAAGTAAGTGTTTTTTATTTTGCGATTATGTAATTTTGAGCTTATTCTTATTTAGTGGGGACTAGTTAGTAAACATTGGTGACCAGGGAGACCTCAGACATGATTTTAGGGCCAATGAATCATATTTATATATATTATAATTCTATTGTCACTTCTTCAATGAGTAAACAAGAATAAGGGAAAGGCTCTTGCATATGGGAAAATCCAAGAGAGGCCAACAAAACGTAGAATCTTATCATCGTACTTTGGTCATGCTGTTGGAAATGTTTCTGACCAAAATCAGGAAGTTACTTCACCACAAGAAGATTTTCAAGCTTCACAACTTGAACCTACACAACATATTGAAGAATTCAACGAACCTGATATCTCAAATCATGACGAGCTTGAAGAAGACCTTAGTTAAATACCCAGAGTAGCCATAATGATATAATCGGCTTGGATGAGACTAAGAATGTCAGAGAAGATGATGGTGCAAGGAAGAAGAAAAGAAAATACAATTCAAAGAATGATAGAGAATTGAAAAAAGTTTAGATGTGGGATTTGTCAAGGAATTTTCAAGTAGAATGGGTGTCAAAGTATCCATTCATTGAACTAGTGGTCAATCCAATTAAAGGTGAGACTCTAGAAGAATGTAGATGCAAGATTTACACCATGATAAATAAGAAGGAAAATAGGTTGCAGCTAAAAATTGACACCATAGAGAAACATATGGGTAAATTTTACGAAAAGAAAACAATAGATGGAGTTCAAAAATTAGTGATAAGATGGAAAATAAATGAGGAAAATCAGCATGTTAGGAATGCAAAATTATTTGAATTTCAGCAAAATATAAAGACAAAGCCTGGTGAAGTTAAAGGCTCTATTGAAGCTTGTTTTGGAAAAGAATTGGAAGTAGAACTAATGGGAAAAGTTGTTCAGTTAAGTGTTGTCTTTAATATTTTGAGAAGAGGGCATCCTATGATAGACTACCCATCATTGAGTGCTTTATTACACTTTCTAAAAGTTTGTAACTATCCTAACAGTCATTGGTCAGTAAACAATGGATGGGAAAGAGCAACTTGTCTTGCTGAGGTCTAAAAAGAGGATCTAAAGGAAAAGATTAAAGAGTCAAATTTTATTGCATTTTCTTTAGATGAGGTTACAATAGTAGATAATACTTCTTGGGTATGCATGCATGTTTATACTATACACAACTTTGTCCACCAAGATCATCTACTAACTCTTTCTAAAATGAAGGATAATGTGACAATGAAAAATTTATTTGAACTAGTAAAGAGTTCTCTAATTGAATATGGAGGTATAAATGACATGATGATTGCCAAAAAGTTGACGTGTGTTGGAGTGGATGGAGCTTTGGTAATGGAAGGCCATAGGGGTGGTCTTCACAAAAAGATACAATCTTCTTGTGTACCCTACGTTACTCCCATTCAATGCATGGCCCATAGAATGAATCTAGCTTTTGGAGTTGTCAGCAAGTATGCTCTAGTACCAAAAATTGAACTTTTAATCAAAGAGCTCTACCAATACTTCTGTGGAAGTCCAAAATGATTGAGGTACTTTCAACACTTTCCTAAAAGACTAACCGAAGGGAACACGCTTCTTAAGGATAATTATACCAGATGGATCTCTTTAGATGGACTAGTGTATAAAGTTTTTTCAGAATATCAATCGTTTCTTGGTCTAATTAACTCAAGTTGTGAAGAAGTAGGGCTACCAAAATTTTCTACACTGCTACAAATGTTAGGTAATGTAGAGACACTCTTAACATTAGTAGGTCTTCTCCCCATGTTTGAGGAAATGAGAAATATAATGAAAAAGGCCCAACAAAGAGCTATGTATATTGTAGAATATTATGCAGTGCGTGAATTGACATGCATGACGCTTGATAATCTCTATCAATCATGTGATGATGTAAAATTTTCCAATTGGTTGAAAATCATAGATTTGGACAATCTTGATAACTTTTTAAAGATCAATGCAAATGGGGAGTTATGTGCAAATAATTTTGTAGAGTTGAGATACATATGCACTACTTTACCAGGTTTGAGTCTAAGAAACAAGGAAAGAACCCCAGGAAGCAACTATCAAGTGTTAAAAGAGAAGACTTTACCAAGATCATTGTGTCTATAACTGCTTCTATGAAGCACATTTTCTATGATCTTTTCTCATAGATTAGAAAAATATTCCCTGCAGTCAAACTGCTCGAATCCATGGCTATTGTGTTTCCTCGATATTGGAGTATCAACAATTCAAAAGATTTTCAAACTAGGCTACTAACTTCGATAGATCATTTTTGCAAAACCAAAGAGTTAAATGGAGTAACTCTTAATGTAATTTTAGATGAATCTCATTTGAGAGATAAATCATGTCATTTTTATAGACAATGAGGGATCAATATAATATTATGTGGAACCCCCATGAAGATGAATCGGTAACAAGGCTTTGGAAAAATCTAGTTGGGTGAAAAATGTTGATTGATTCAATATCATAATTTTTCAAGCTTGTTGATTTATGTTTGACCATGATATTGGGGTTGGTGGAGGATGCAAGAGTTTTTAGTGATTTTGGATTCCTAAATTCAAAGCTAAGAAACAAACTAGACAAGAATTTGGAAAATTGCTTGAGGCTCTATACATCTAGGTATGAAGTCAATACTTTTCCTTACGAAAGGGAACTGAAATTGTGGAGGAAGAAATGTTAGAGAAGAGGGTTGGGAAAAATTTCAAACCAAAGTGGGAGTGCTAGAGACAATGATGTCATTGACTCATGTAATGGTACTGGTACTGCTAGCATTGAACATCAATTAAGAGGAGGTATGCAAAGTGAAGAAAACATATTGAAGAACCAAGGAAACTATGAAGTTGATGGTGATGAATCTGAGGATCTTGATAATGATATGATGTGGCAACTTGAACCATTGTAGAAGTAACAGGTCCTAGGTATTTATTAATCTTTTTCCTATAGTCTACTGTTAGTTTATGTATCTCATCATCAATCATGGATAATGACATATTCCAATGTCAAAAACATGAATGTGGTTGATAATGTCATCAAGATTCAATTCTATAATTAATAATGATTTTCATTTTCATTATTTAGCTCATATGGTACAATTCTTGTAGATTTTCATTATTTTTGTTGACAACATAACAATTCATATGTTACGATTCTTATAAATAGAGAATCTCATTAATTTATTTACAAATATGACACAATGTAACAATTCATTCATTAATATTAGTAAGAACACAACTCTGTGATTCCATTTACAAAAGTCAATGACTCAGTACCCAATTTCAATTTCATTACCCTTAGCCAATGACCCTAAATTCCCTTTTGTAGAAATAAGGGAGAAACAACAACTTCAAGTCAATTTTCCTAATATGAAGTCTCAAAATCAAAATTAGTAAGACAACTAAAACATCTCTACAACTGTACATTTTTTCATTTGACAGGCCAATTTAGTAAATTAACAATAGCATCTGCTACATTGATCATGTTCATATTTAACAAAGTTCAAACTTGTTACTTTAAACTCAATTCAATCAATTAGAAAAAAATATAGAGATGATTGAAACTGAAAGTACTTTCACATACTATGATTGATGAGATGATTCTTCCAATTTGTTTAGTATGCTCCATTCTACGTCGGTTGGAAGGTCAATATTTGTCAAGTTATAGTAATTGACCTGCAACCTTTCCAACCATCCATACTTGAACGAGTGACTTAAAAGAAATGATCCTTCCAATAATGCATTCACATTTGTCAATGGTTTGATGCACTTTGCAATGCCTTCATGAGTTGTGTCTTGAGGAAGCTTGCCTAAATTAGATGTCATTGTGTCCAACTTTTTTTTGTAAGCTTCTCTTCCAAAAAAATTTGTTGATGAGTTATTAGGAATAGGACTCAAAAAACCAGAACTATCATTTTGGTGTTTTTTTATTCATCTTGGCAAGATTTGTCCCAAATAAGGCTAGAGTTTCCTCTTCTTCCATTAGTTTTTGACATTTTTGAAAGATAAAGTTTTCCTTTATTGATGCATGAACACTATCATGAATTCCCTTGCTTGCAAAATGCCTGTCACTAGTTGTGTTGATTTGTTGCAAAATCTATTTTGCAGTATTCTTTCTCTGACAAAAAAATTTATTCTTCTCAATGTGCTCTTTGAGCTTCCCAAAAACATCTCCAAGACTTTCATTCAATTCAAACCAATCACACAACCTATCAACAGTCAACTTTATTTACCCCCAAAAGTCTTTTTTTATTTTCTTGACTATATTATTTACTTGGTCATTCAAGTTTTTTTCATAAGTTTTAATTGTATTATTTGCCTTCTTTATCTCTTTTCTCATTTCTGACAACTGGTGTTCACTATGTTTTTTATTTTCTCTTCTTTCTCTTCCCACTATTTTTCTTTTACCCTCATATTATCCTATTCTTTATTTAAGTTATTATTTATATATGCCATAGTCTCCATGTGTTTGTATAAACTTAATGAAGATACATTTTCATCCTCAAGTTTTTTATTGCTCTCTTCCAATTTTTCCCTCAGAATTTTCAGTTTTGCGTCCATATGTTCTTGTTGTCCAATTGATTCTTTAGAAGATGAATTTTTTATCCCTTTCTCTAATTCTTTGCACCTATTATCTATTGCTTTCTACTTTTCCTTTTCATTTTCTAGGTCTTCCTTTAACTTATCTATTGTGCCTTGAAGCTTTCCTTTCTTTCCCCCAACTTCATCAATGAATTGTAGACCACTTGGTTGGTCATTTTTGACACATTTATCTTGTCCACATTTTTAATTTTGGATAAATCCATTTGGAGGGTGCTAACTTGAAATTCAGATGGATCTAAGTGACTCTGGTGGATTTTTATCTCTATCTGGGGGCATAAATATTAGAAATAGGAAATACTGAGAGGGGGGGTGAATCAGTATTTCACAAATTTTTACTTTTTCCCACTTATGGATATATGTAATTAACTTGTAACTTTCATAAGAAACTAAACTGAATAATAAGCACAACCATAACATAAAGGAACTCATAACACCATGTTGTTTTTGAGGAAACTCTAGCAAGGGAAAACCCTGATGGGGATGATACCCACAAATGATCCACTAATCAAAATTATCTAGTTAAATATATTGACCCTGTTAGGAGTCTATTACATCCGTATAGTGTCTTAGTCCTTGTTAGAGGACAATGGCCCTATTATAAGCCTCAACCCTATTAGGAGTTGGTATTACAAAATATGAATGTATGCAAGATGAGTCCACTGCCCAAACATGCAATATACAATAATAATCTTCAGTACAAAAGATAGAATACAAAAACCTTTTACTGTTGTTGAACATCTTCAATATTCTAATCTAGCTTGTAGGCTCTTCACAAAACTTGCTATCAGTTCACACTGATATGATCATATGTCACATTTCACATAATACAACTTAATACATCAATACAAAATATTTTTACAACTTTGCATTTTCCTCTTACAACTTTGCATTACATAATACTTTCCTTTATACAAGCTATCTCAAGTTTAGCTTACCAGTCAGATTCCATGTTATCAAAACATAATATTAAATATTTTTACCTTAGGATTAACATCTAGGATATCATCCCTAATTAGTTAAATTATTATTTTGATAAATAAAATAATCCCTTAACTCAAAATAATCATTTACTAATTGCTGCCCTATTCTAGTCAGCTCAACATTGTTCTGTAAAACATTAATATCTATGTTTGTACATGTCGTATAGTCTTACGCTCTTAGATGTAGCTTCAAAACACCTTATATAATATGTGCTCAAGTTCACATGCACTAAAAATACTTTTGTGAACTTCACTAATCAAAGTAGTCTATGTGTAGACATATAAACTCTATTATACTTAGACAATTTTCTTAAGTTCTCATCCAGAACTTCATTCTCAGATCATGTTGTCTTAATACTGAATATATTTTTCCATAATGACAACACCATGATATCCTACTCAGCCAAATTGCCAACAATCTCCCCCTTTTTCATTGGTGGCAACATATGGGAAAATTGGCTAAGTCCCAAAAACTTATAACAAAAATTAAAAAAACTTGCAATATTGTGTTAGATGGCCATTACAAGATTTGCAAAAGTCTATGGATCATACATATCTACTTAACTTATTCCTCCATAGGGATACTCCCCCTTTGATTATACTATATACTTTTTGACATATATCTATGTCTTATACATACAAGAAATTTTCTCATACTATTACTCCCCCTTTGACAACAATGACAAAGGCGTCAAAATATGTATATATACAGGTCAAAATTTTTGATTTACCTTTTGTCTTTAGTTGTGTGAAGCTGGAAGGCTGGAAATGCAATTTGTAAAGTTTTCCTTCAAATTTTCAATCTCCTTATCCCATGTAATCTTAATAGAATCTAATACACTAAGTAGTGCACATATCCCATAAGATGTTATCTCAACTTCTCTAAGATTTGGATAGGCAAATTTACCATATGATGTCTTTGAGGAAAGACATTCTTCTAGCTGATTCTACACATTACTGATCTTCAAGGTTAAGCTCTCTCTACGTAGTGCAAAACTCTTCAACTTTCTTTCCTTTTCATTTTCTAATAGTCTTATCTCATCATGTATTTTTATACCTTTCTTCTTAGTATTAGTGATCTTCATGCTAGGATTTTGTAGCTCATTCACTATGACTTGTAGTTCTACTTCTTTATTCTTTAGCTTCTCTAAAATATTTGAGATATTATTGTGTCATAAGAAACACTAACTATATAATGCTCTTCCTCTCTCCAAACATTTCCTCAACTCCTTAATGAAAACATCAAGGTTATCTAAATCATTCTTAATGTTTTGACAAGTGGATTGAAATAACTATGCATCATAAAGTGTTTGTGCTTTCACTGATGCAATGTTAGATAATGTAGTGAATTCACTATGAAAATATTTGATTACTTCTCTTGCTTTAACCTACAGATCAACTTCACTAACCTGAGTAGATATAACACTTTGAAGCTTATTTGTTACCTCAAGTAGTGATCCCTCCAAGATCTTTACTTTCTTATTCTTTCTAATTATCTTATTCAAGGATGAAATCAACTCTATTTGATATTCATTATCAAATTCAGCTCCCAAATTTTTTAATACTGACTCAATAGGTTTCTTGGATGAACTTGTTGTTGTGACTTTCTATGGTGTGACTAACTTAATGTGCTGAGATATAATCTTTATAGGATTTACCTCTTTTTCTTTACCTTGTTCCTCTTGCGTTGCTTGTTTAGTAACTTTTTTTTGTGTCTCCCCTAATGCCTTTGTTTCTTCTTTCTTATCCTCTCCCTTTTCTTCTTCCACATCTTCTTCCTCATCTTATTTATTTTATTCTTCCTCATCTTCTTCCTCATTCACCATCTCACCCAAATTGCCAACATCCTCTCCTTGATCTTCGAAAGGATCTTCTTCTCTATCAATGGTGATGCTTGTGCCTTATAAATGCATGGTCTCATTATTAATCAGTATGGTAGGTGGTGTAACTATGTTTTTTTGCAGAGGTGGTGTCTCTTTCATTTGTGTAGCTTCTTTTGTTATTTGAATATCTTTTTCAAATTCACTTAAGGCTTCTCCCAGTACTCAAGTCATCACTTTTATAACTGCTTCCTCAGTTTCCTTGTTAACTTCATCATTGTTTCCTCCAATAATTAGAACTTTTCTTCTTTTCCTTCTTAGATGAGTGCTAAGACTCTTCCTTATCTCCTTGAAATGTTCTTCATTTTTTATTTCACATAGTTTTCTTACAAACCTTTCTCTTATACCTTTATCTTCTTCTATTGCTCTCTTGTTCCTATAAATCAGTTTATCATAAAGATCACTTGGTATCTTATCTTTGATTTTATCAAATTTATTGTCAACAAGGTGTTAGCGCCTATAAAAATTTCATGGCTTTACCAATCTTCTTGCGATCTCTGCAACTATTTTCCTAGTCTCTGGCTTAAACCCTAAGCAAAAATTCATATTTCTAGCCATTACTAAGAAAAAACCCTAAAAGTTCCCCAGCCTCATTCTAATTCTTCATTACCTTTTCGGGCCACTTAAGTCTTACCTTTATGCACATGGTTTTTTCTCCTGGTCTTCGCTTAATCACTTAACAAAGTTTCATGTCTCTTCATTATTCAGTGATTTAGCAAATACATGTTTGTCACTGGTTCGCTCGGTTCTTGGCGGTTGTATCTTTCCTCTCGACGATTGGGTGAGCTCAGTGTTTGCATATTCTCCTATTCTTGGTGGCTTATCTCTTAACTACTAGCAACTTGGCATGGTGATTTCTTGTCTTTAGTCACGTGTTCATGTGGTTTATGGGCCCAGGCTCTCTAACGGCATCTTAATCTAATGGTTGGCGTAAGTCCACAAGGGGGTGTGTCAGACACTTGTGAACTTACGAAGTGATGTGATGCCTTTCTTTTTAGGAGGGTCCACATGCCAGGGGTGTTGATGGTAGCTTTTAATTGGTCCATGAAGTGATGTGTTGGAGCTTTTTAGAGAGCTTGGTGTTAGATTTTTTGATCAACGGTCGGCGTATGATCACATGGAATATTCCTACCCCATGTGATCATGCGACATCCATTGATTTCGAATCTAATCGGGGATGGTGTCAATGGGACCGTGCTGCCAGCTGTGCTAAAATGGCATCTTCTCATTGGTCAATGTGGATGGTGATAAAGATGTGTCAAAAGGGTCTGAGGTGGGTCAGGATACATGGACAGTGGGGTCGTTGTCAGAAAGGTTAGGGATGAGGACAAGATCAACAGTTGGCACATGATCTCATGGGTGGTGTCAGAGCCATGAGATCTTGCACCCACTATCTGATTTACAAGCTTATAGAGAGTGGGTCCTATGTCAGTGATGACCGAGCATGAGTAGCGAATGATATGTTGACATGTGGCATGTTTTTAGGTGGGCCTAGGATTATCAAAGGGTCTAGCAGTTCGGATAAAATATTTGGTGGTTTTGATATATTACAAAGGTGTTGCTAATTTGTGAAATTAATTGGTAGTGCTCCAAATTGATTGGTGATTCAGCAAAGGAAGGTCGCGTAATCGCTAAATTATTTAGCGGAGACATAAAGTGTTTTGCGAACTAGCGAAATCCTTCAGTTGCCAGTTCACCAAATAAAGATTGGGGTTAGTAACTTTCCTTTGTTCGCTAAGTCACAGGGTTGAGCTCAGGTTAAGGATTTCATTTCACAAATAGGAAAATGCTTTGTCACGTGTTCACTAGAGGTAAACCCGAGGGTAGCAGTTGAGTTAAGACATAAGCCCTTGAAACATGAGGATTTGACAGTCGCGACTTAAAGTTGATCTTAATTTGAATATTGACTACCGATTTGCTACTGGCGCCATGAAGTGACTGTTGAAATTCAAATTTGAATTTTTTGAGGGTTTCTAGCAATAGAAAGGACTAAAATTTATTGATCAAGTGGCCGGATCTGGTAGAATTGGTTTTGTTGACTATTGCAGTGTGGTCCAGGGTGTTCCATGATCATTTGCAAGGGTCTGTACTGTGTTCTTTGTGCTCAAGGTGTGTTGCAGGTGGCCAAATAGGTTGACAAATTTGGAATTCCATGATTTGCAGTACTTTCTCAGAGATCTATCATAAGTGCAAATCTTTCTCAGGCATGGTCTACTGGTTTTCATCCCCTGTAATAAATTTTTGACTATTCCTAGTTGGTTTGGTGGGTGGAAGCCCTAACCCTAGCTATCTGAAGCTTGTTGTATCCTAAATTCTTTTGGGATTCCAAGATAGCTAGTGGTATAAATGGCTGTATTTTTTACTTTGTAAGGGTTCCACAATTTTGGAGGTCCATTATTCTGGTTCCAAGAAAGGTTCTATCCTGCAAATTTTCTCCTTCTCTCTGCATATAGGGTGTTCTTTCTTCCTTTGTTGGTTCAAAGAATATAATACATATTATAATTTATTTGTCTTATGTATGAGGATTCAGTATATTCTTACTATTACCAAACTGTCTCCATTTGAATTTTGAATTCATTAATCATGCATCAAGGGTGTTTGATTTTTCTATTTGCATTTCCTATGTGTTTGCAAGTGGAGTTGTCTTCACAGAGATAACTAGTTTAGGATTAGTTTTCATGTATCTATGAGCTGAGGTGTCAAATATATGTCATGATTATCTTCCAGTGGATGCTAGTTAATGTATTATCTATTTATAGGTCTCTTCTATGGGGAGGGTTAAAATCCTTTGGATGGGTAATAACATACTTGGATACATAGGTGGGTTGTTGAAGTGAGGTTTGGTCATGGTTTGTGATTGATGTTAGGCATCAACACATTGAATTTATTGCTTTCTTGTTTCATAGCTATCTATTGCAATAGGGTATTTGACTCTGTGGCCCTTTGGATAAGGCACTGATCCATGAGAGACTTAAAGTATCTCAAGAAACCTTTCAAACCCATCTTTCAATCATTTATATTTAGTTCCACCCTTTCCCTTTCATGTTGTTAGTATAGGTCTCTGGTTTTCATACCCATTCTATGCAAGTAGGGCTATTGCATAAGAATTGGCTTCATTGGGGTACAAGATACCTAAAAGGGTTTGAAGACTATTCCACAATAATGTATCTACAGACCTATTGTTTATCATGAGGTGTCTTGAGTGTGCAGATAAGGCAATACCCGCCTGAGTGATGTGGAGCTCAAAGAAGAAGGAGGATTCCTTTCAATCCTCATCAATTAGACTATTTTCTTGTCAAACTTGAGTGCCTACCCTGAGAATCAAGCCCATCTATTGATTCAAGTTTGGTCCTGCAAGGAAAAGCACCAACACAAGGACCATGTGCCTGAAAATTGCATTATCAAGATTTAGTTTCTCAAAAAATTTGTACATATGATAGAATTTATTCAACTTAGTGAAATCACCATCATTTATGATCAAAGGATTTACTTTTTCAATCTTAGGTTTCCACTATTTCTTTTTGCTACTGCCCGCCTCTTCTTCTCATTGAGATTGACTTGGAAATTGAATTCTCATCTTCTTAATGAGTGTGGATTCTTCTTCTTGTGTCCTTTTTATTTCCACGGGAGAAAAGATAGTTTTCTACCTTTTTCTTGGTCCACTAGCCATTTATTTTACTCTTTTAGCTAGTGTAGTGGAGGTAGATATTGTAGATTTTCTTGTGGCTTCCACTAGTGGCTTATCCAGTGATATACTCATTTCACTAGGCCCAGTGAAATCTTCATCAATGTTTTGAACATCAGGTGCATGGGTTGCTTAGGATGCCAAAGGTGGTACTGTTAACACTTCCTTCTATCCAATATCTCTAATAGCTATTGTTGTCTGCTTTGCAATGTTAAATTCATCTTCATTAATACTTGTTTCATTTAATATCTTCTTAATAGCTATGTCAACCCTTTTCTTAGCTGACTTCTGCAACTATGATTGATGTGTTGTGTTGGAAACTTCTTCAAATGTTCCAAATCTAGGACTTTTGGAATCTAATCTACATTTTAGAATTCTACTCACATATCCTTCGATTACCTCTTCAAATACTTCATAATCTAGAGGGTCTTTGAATTCAGTTGTTGGTTCTACTACTTCAATATATGTGAAGTCTATATCAATGAAAAATCATATCTCACTTTTGTATTTCTCAACCATTGAGGGTGGAATACTTGATCTTTTCTTCATCTCATTCTGAAAAGTCTTAATTTACAAGTGTGGCACTCTCATTTACTTTATCAATTGGGTGTCTAAGATACACCTTGTTAATTCTATCCATTGTACATCTTTCATCATTCCAATCAGCTCCTATAGTGTAAGGAAATCTCATCAAAAGGTGAAAAAACATATAGGTGATTAAGGATGAAAATCTGAATTGGGAATTCTTTGTCTTCTTAATATTCTCAATATTTTCAATCAGTTGAATCCTTAGAATTTCACTCATGTCAACATCAACTTTATCAACACACATAAGATAAGTTTCTTGTACCATACATGTTGCTATATCATCTTCTCTAGAACTGGCATATAACTTGGTAGCCATTATCTTACAAACACACCTAACATCATTTTGCTCAATTTTACTTATTATAATTATACCTCTTCCATTGTATGAAAATTTAGTGTTGTGTAGGACTATTTTCTACACACATTTTTCTTATTTAGAGGAATTGCACCTTTGTTAGATAAACTTGTCACTTCATGAATCAAATCAATTGTGATATCTATCACTCTATCATTCAACCAAAAATTTCTATCATGAATTATGCTTAGAATGATCTTATTCCATTCATCATTATGAAACTCATAGTAAAACATATACTCGATAATATCGAGTTGACCTAAATTTTTATACCCTTCCTTATAATTCATGTCCTGGTTGTATATTTTATCATATTCTTTAGTCATGCTACTATCTCCTATAGTCTCAAATTTGTACTTCAAGTATCCTTTTACATCTTCCTAGTGTAATACTTTGTCTGGTATAGGTGATAATTCTAAGCTGGGGTCATCCTCAGTAGGTTCTACTAGTTCCCTTTTCACCTTAGGTATAGGTATGTCCTTAATGTTTTGAACTAGGGATACATCTATGACTTCAATAAAAAATAACTACTCTAATAGTAAGAACTTAGTAAAATACCTTAGAATCATGATTTAGGGCTTCTGCGTAGATCTGGAAAAATTCTATCTCCAAATCTTTCAAACTACTTTCAATATTCATTGATTAGCTCTCTAAAACTATTGTAAATCATGAATGGTCAAATGATGTCAATAACCCCCTTTTATCTATCAAATCCTTCAAGACATTGTCATCACATTAATTACATAAGTGTATTTATGCCAAAAAGATGTTTCTAGTTATCTACAAACTTCTTTCACTTTTTGTGCTTGCATACATGCTCGGAATTACATGAACTCTTAATGATAGGTTCCTTACATCACTTTCTATCACATATTAACTTTGCAAGGTTTTATTCAAATTTTGCTAAGTTCTATGCTATTCAGGTGCTTAATCCAATGCTTAATTAATGAAATTTGAAGCTCAATTAGTTTGAGATGGGTTCACAATCAATTCCAACTTACTGTCAAATACTTCTCCTAACTAACTTCCTGATATTGTGGATGCACTTTCTTGATCTGTAGCTTTGACAAATATAACTTCTTCCATGTTACTGATGTTTCCCTTTTGATTATTATTGATATCCATATTTCTTCTAGTGTAGTTCACATTTATTCTAGGATTAGGATTCCTCATGTTGTTCATTCTGCAATATCTTGATGTGTGACCCATGTTATTACAAATATGACAAAATATGACATTATTTCCATATCTCGGTCCAGACTGACTGATATGTGATATGCAATTTCTAGCAATATGTCCAAAATTGTTGCATCTATAGCACACAACTCGATTTCTTATATTGTTTGTTGCTCCAGCAGGTATTTTATTTGCAAGGTTAGTATTTCTAAAAATTCTACTATTATCTTTATTATTAGATCTAGGTTTCTTACAATCAATAGCTCTATGACCAAAACCATGACAATTATAACAATAACCAAAGGTAGGTTTAAATTTCTTACCTGTACAATCTATTTTCATGTGTCCAAATGAATTGTATGCAAAACATCTACATTTAAATTCATTTCACATTTATTTAGGTGATCCATCTTGCTTAGGTTATTTAGGTACATCTTCAGATTGGTTAGAATCAACTTTGTTTTATTTTTCTTCTTCTTTATTCTTAGGTTATTGAATTTTTGGATCTAGTTCTTTACATTCTTTAGTCTTCTTTGAGAATTTTTCTTCGAAATATCAAAGACCAGTTTTATCATAAGAAGGTTTATGATAAGAGATCTATTCATTAATCATTTCACTGCTAGAAGACAATTTTTCAAGATGTTGCTTGGATTGAGTTAGATCTTCTTTAACAATTGTATTGTACTTCTCAAGTTTAGAATACTACAACTTTGTAGTCTCAAGTTTAGATGTTACTTTGGTAAGTTTAGACCTTAGATCTGCATTTTCAGACTTCAAATCTGATTCAACTTTTTTATTATCATCTTTCAAGCTTAACTTTAGATCTACAATCTTTAGTTCATGCTTTAGAATCTCAATTTCCTTTTTCAGTTTTGAAACTTCATCACTATCCTTGATCTGATTTAAAAAATCTTTCTTTGATTTAAGATCTTCTATCTTGTCTTTTAGTTTCTCAATGTAGTCTTTTTCACTTTCATATTTTTTCTTCAAAGTATCTCTTTCTTTAGTAATAATATCAATCTTCTCAAGAGATTCTTCTAGGTTTTTATGCAATTGATCCATATCCATAGAGATCTTGTACTCAATCTGTTAGACCTTCTTTGAGTGATGGTGCTATGATACCAATTGTTAGAAATAGGAAATACTAAGAGGGGGGCTAAATCATTATTTCACAAACTTTTACTTTTGCCTATTTATGGATATATCTAATTAACTTGTAACTTGCATAAGAAACTAATCTAAATAAAATGAATAATAAAAACAACCATAAAATAAAGGAACTCATAACACCATGTTGTTTTCTAGGAAACCATGGCCAAGGGAAAACCTTGATGGGGATGATACCCACAAATGATCCACTAATCAAAAGTATTTGGTTAAAGATATTGAGCTTGTTAGGAGTCTATTACATTTGTATAGTGTCTCGGTCCTTATTAGAGGACTATAGGCCTTATTAGAAGCCTCAAACCTATTAGAAGTTAGGAGTTGGTATTACAAAATATGAATGTATGCAAGATGAGCCCACTGCCCAAACATGCAATATACAATAATAATCTTCAGTACAAAAGATAGAATACTAAAACCTTTTACTGTTGTTGAATATCTTCAATATTCTAATATAGCTTGTAGGCTCTTCATAAAACTTGCTACCAGTTCACATTGATCTAATCATATATCATATTTCTCATAATACAACATCAATACAAAATATTTTTACAACTTCAAATTTGCCTCTTACAACTTCGCATTACATAATACTTTCATTTATACTAGCTATCTCAAATATACCTTACCAGTCGGCTTCCATGTTATCAAAACATAATATTAACTCTTGCTACCTTGGGGTTAACATCTAGGACCCTAATTAGTTAGGTCATTATTATGATAAAAAAAAAATCTATTAACTCAAAATAATCATTTACTAATTGCTGCCCTATTTTGGTCGGTTCAACACTGTTATGTAAAACATTAATATCTCTTTTCATATATGTCATATATTCTTGCACTCTTAGATGTAGCTTCACCATACCTTATATAATCCATGCTCAATTTTTCATGCACTAAAAATACTTCTGTAAACTTCTATCAAAGTAGTCTCTGTGTAGATAGATAAAATCTATTATACTTAGACAATTTTCTTAAGTTCTTATCTAGAAATTCATCCTCGGATCATGTTTTCTTAATACTAAATATATGTTTCCATAATGTCAACACATGATATCCTACTTAGCCAAATTGCCAACAATAACAACCATGAACTACATTTCTTTCTTTGAGTCATAGGTGGGAAATAACCTATTTGATGCAAGTTCTGCATCATGAGCTGCAACAATTGCATCCCTCTTCATTGTCTTAGTATTTTGTCTATTCCTATTTTTTGAATTTTCAAAGTTAGTTACAAAATCATTGTACTAAATATCAGGGTTTTATGACATAATTGAATGTTTGAAAGGTGAAATAGAACTTTCAGTGATGTACAAGCTTCCACCTATGTTGCCTATGGTTCTGCTAATTCCACCATGAGGATTAGAAACACCCTGACCCATTACAAGTGGAGTTTTTGGACTGTTCTAAGGGTTTTTTCTTGAAGGTGTGGCAATTGTTGGACCCACAATCACCATTTCCATTGTTGTACATGTCATAACATTTTTCTTCTTTACACTTCCTTGATCTCTAGGATCCACTAATCCCATGTCCATTTGTAATGTCCTTTTAAGACCACTAGTACTACCCATGATATCCACACCAGTGGGAGTTGAACTTGCTTTAGATTGAATCTGAGTGCTTGGAATAGGTGAGACTGGATTTGAAGCTAGAACAAATGAAAGTGCAAGGGTGTGAGACTGAGTAGTATTTTTTTAATGAATATAATGATTAAAATCCAAGGACTGGTTTATCACCATATTTTGGTGGAACTAGTGGGATAGGTGGAAACCAAGGTCCTTGTCCTCTAGGACCTAGACCACTCCAACCTAGAAAGCCCAATTTTTCTACAATATCTACCCCTTTGGTATATTTTTCTTTTGTGGACACATCAACTCCACTACTAATTGAATATACATTAGTGGATGTGGGATTCATAGAATCCTTCTCATACTCATTATCTAGAAAATCATCATCACTCTTATATGCTTCAGCTGAATGCTCCTTATTCCATAAATCGCTAAATATTTTATCCTCTTCCACTTCATAAATATCTACAGAGGTCTTTGGCTTTCTGAGATTCTTCCTCATTTCCCAAAAATTAGAAATTTTGGTTCAAGTCCAATTACCATGTTGGTTCTCTTTCTTTCTACTTGTAGATTTACAATTTGATTGACAAAATAATGTCTCTGAATCTTTAAACCAACTCCAAACCTAACAAGAAAAAGGACCAATTAATAAGGATTGAGGTATTAGTCCTTCTACACTTTGAGCCTTAATGTTCAGGTGGGTATACCTATGGATTCACTTCTTAAAAGGAATTAGTAAAACCAATTTGCATTTATTCAATACAAATACTATGTATTAGTATCCTTGATACATTAACTAAAAGATTTTATCATTTATAAGTTGTTTGATGATGAAGAAATGCTTCCTAAGAATAAATCAGTGTCTTATTCTAGGGTACAAAGTCAAATGCAACATACTTCAACCTAAAATCTAACTCAAACACAACCAAAACCTAGAATAAGTGCTTTGCAGATTATTACTCTCACTCTCTCATTTAGACATCAAATTCTCACAAGAACTATGAATTCTCTAAAATTATCCTTAAGAATTTACACCTCCCTTGAAAGGAACTCAAAAATAACTTCACAATCTATTTTGTAAACCATACATTAACTTTCTTTAAAATATTAACATATAAGAATTCAAGATCATAACAAGAAGACATTCACAAATCTAAGATGGAATTCCAATGTATTCTCATTAAAAAAATTTAGTATCAGTACACTAAAAATGGTAGAATGCTAGAGTGAAAACCCTAGATCCAAATTCTTTCTATTCAGTTGATAATTTCACCAAATCTACAAATACAACAATTTTCTATATATAGTCACTAGCCATCTTGGAATCCTTGAGAAAAGGATGCAACAAGATTTGGATGGATATGACAAAATTATGGTTTCTAATAACCACAAACTCCTACAACAATCAGACAATTTATTGTAGAAAAGACATGCCAAAAAATCCAGAGCATAATGATCCAATCTGATCTTCAATTAAGGCCAAAATCCTACCAGCAAGCCAAAAGGATAAGAAAAATATCCTTGGTGGCTAACAAGATCATTACTTGGTAGATTGGCCACTCATGCAATTAATAACCAGTCCTCTACAATTATTCTCCTTTTAAAGATCAGTAGGAGTATTCGATTCTTAGCTGCTCTGGCCTTGGAAAAAAAAAAAAAAGATTTGACCTGTCATTTTTGGCTTACTAACTTTAATCCTATCTAGAAAAACCTATTAGAAATAGAAAATACTGAGAGGGGGGGTGAATCAGTATTTCACAAACTTTTACTTTTTTCCAATTATGGATATAAGAAATTAACTTGAAGCTTGCATAAGAAACTAAACTAAGTAAACTAAATAATAAGCACAATAATAAAACAAATTAACTCATAACACCATGTTTTTTCTCGAGGAAACCATGGCCAAGGGAAAACCCTGGTGGGGATGGTACCCACAACTCATCCACTAATCAAAAGTATTTGGTTAAGGATGTTGACCTTTTTGGGAGTCTATTACATACATATAGTGTCTCTGTCCTAGTTAAAGGACTCTAGGCCTTGTTAGAAGCCTCAACCTTATTAGGAGTTACTATTAAAAAATAGAATGTTTGCAAGATGAGCTCACTGCCCAAACATGTGATATACAATGATAGCTTCAGATACAAAGGTAAAATACAAAAACCTTTTTATTGTTGTCAAATAGCTTCGCTATTCTGATTAAGCTTTGTAGGCTCTTCGCTTTGATATACATTAATTTCTTCCTTTCTTCTTAAAACATACACTTTCGCATCATATTACAATTGCTATATCTTTTTCATATTCATTATCTATTTCACATTACATTGTACTTACATATATACAAGTTATTACAAAATAACTTCCTATCGGATTATAATACTTTATACTCTTCTCTAAATATAAAATCATTATGTGCTGCCTTAGGGTTAACATCTAGGATTTCATCCCTACATAGTTAAAGTGATTGTTTTGATAAAAAAATAATCCCTTAACTCAATATAATCAAACTCTATCTTTTTCTCTGTTCAGGTCAACTCAACATTTTCATTGTAAAACATTAATATCTTCTTTCGTACATGTTGTACAGACTTGCACTCTCATATGTGGCTTTGATATACATAGAATGATCCATGTTCAAGTGTGCATGCATTGAACCTTTTTTTGTGAACATTGCTAATCATAATTGTCTCTGATTAGACTGGAAAACACTATTGTACTTAGACAATTTTCAAATGCACTCATACAAAACTACTTTCTCCAATCATGTTATCTTCATGCTGAGTATATGTTGCCATAATGACAATACTCTAATATCCTACTTAGAAAAGTTTACAACAATCTCCCCTTTTTCATTGGTGGCAACATATGGGAAAATTGGCTAAGTCCCAAAACTTTAGTTACAAAAATTGTGGCCATTAAAAAATTGTGGATCTTACATAACTATACATGTCTACTTATTTCTCCAAAAATTGATACTCCCCCTAAGAGTATACACACTATTATGTCGGTATATCTATATCTTCTATATACATACAATTCCCATACTATACTACTCCCCCTTTCATAACAATGACAAAGGTGTCAATTATATAAGTATGACAAACTTGATTTACCTTATGATCTCAATATTGCAAGGCTTGAAGGCTTGCAACACAATCTACAAATTTTTCTCTCAGATTCTCTATGTCCTTGTCCCATGTCTTCTTTATTGAGTCAAAAACACTGATTAATGCACATAGGCCAAAGGATACAATTTCAACTGCCTTCAGATTTGTATATGTGAATTTACCATAAGATGTCTTTGATGAAAGATATTCTTCCAATTGATTTTCCACTATACTGATCTTTAGTGATAAATTCTCTCTGAGTAGAGAGAATCTCTTCAATTTCTTCTCTTTTTCATCATTAAGAAGTCTCATGTAATCATATATTTTTCTTTCTTTCTTCTCAATATCTATGATCTTTGCATTAGGATTCTGCAAATCATTCACTGTCACTTGTAACTTTGCTTCCTTGTCCTTCAACTTCTGTAAGATTTATGATGTGTGGCTGTGGGATTATGTACACTGAATGTACAATTATTTTCCTCTCTCTAAACATCTTCTTAATTATTTTATGCTTACATCCAAGTTCTCCAAATTATTTCTGATATTTTGGCAAACAATTTGAAATACTTGTGCATCATGGGCTGCTTGAGCTTTGACTGATGAAATGTCTAATAAATTTGTGAATTCCATGTCAAAAGCTTTTAATCATGGGCTGCTTGAGCTTTGACTAATGCAATGTCTGATAAATTTGTGAATTCCATGTCAAAAACTTTTATAACCTCTTTAGCTCTGGCTTGGCGATTAACCTCACTAACTTGAGTTGATATAACTCCTTGAAGTTTGTTGGTTACCTCAAGCAATGATCCTTCCAATCTTTTCACTTTCTTGTTCTTTCCAATTATCTTATTTAGGGATGAGATCAACTTTATTTGATCATCATTGTCAACTTCTTGTCCTAAGCCTAAAAAAAATGATTCAATAGGTGGTCTAGGTGGTACTTCTATTGTGTCCTTTGACTGAGAAATAATTTTTGTCTACTCCTGTTACATCACATGCTATTCTTCTACTATCTTAATCTATTTTTCTTCCTTCTCCTATTTTTTCCTTGTCTCTACCAATTCTTCCTTATTTTTTTCTTCATCCTTTTGCTCATCAATTTCTATGAAATGGCCAAAATTGGCTCCTTGATCATTGAATGTGTTTTCTTCTCTATGGTGAAGTTCATACCTTCAATGTTCTTAGATTCATCAATAATATTGATAGAGGATGGAGAAGTTGGTGATGATTCAATCTAATGTTCTACTTCAACCACTTGATCAGATTCATTGATTCTGGTCTAGAAGTCATTACCTTCACAACCGCTTCCTCAATTTCTCTATTTATCTCCTCATAATTTCCTCCCATTATCAGTATTGTCCTTCTCTTCCTTCTCAGATGAGTACTTAAATTCTTCATGATTTCTCTGAAATGATCTTCATCTTTGATCTCACAAAAATTTCTTACATACCTTTCTCTTATGCATTTGTCTTCTTCTATAGCTCTCTTCTTCTTGTTTATCAATTTCTCATACAAATTATTAGGGATGTTGGCTTTGATATCTTCAAATTTCTTATTAGCAAGGATCGTATGTCTAACAAATACATTCTCAAGATTTAACTTCTCAAAATTATCATACATCTCATAATACTTGTTTAACTTGGTGAAATCCCCTTCATTTATGATCAAAGGGTTCACTTTGTCTATTTTGGGCTTCCATTATTTCTTCTTGCTACTACCTGACTCTTCATCTTCCTGTGGCTTCTCTACTAGTATTGTTACCCTTTGCATTGGTATAAAG
The DNA here is from genome assembly GCA_027943335.1 of Chamaecyparis obtusa. Lineage (NCBI taxonomy): Eukaryota > Viridiplantae > Streptophyta > Pinopsida > Cupressales > Cupressaceae > Chamaecyparis > Chamaecyparis obtusa. Next base: position 716,915 of record BSBK01002251.1, on the reverse strand, counting down.
ATAGTCTTATGTCTCCTACTTGGTCTACTTGTCATTTCTTTCACTCTCTTAGTCGGTGTGGTGGAGGTGGATCTTGTGGATTTCCTTACTTTAGGTACATCCAACTCCTTAATCTCTACATCAATATCCTAGATTTCTTTAGTAGGGATTGCATAGGATGTCAAGGGTGGAATTGATAATAATTGTTTATGTCCAATGTCTCTAATTGTTGCTGTAGTATGCTTTGCAATGTCAAACTCATGCTCAAGCATACCTGTATCCTTTAATATTTTCTTAATTGTACTATCAACTCTCTTCTTTACCATTTTCTACACCTGTGACTTTTGTGTTGAATCAAAGTTCTCTTCAAATGTTACAAATCTAGGACTCTTCACATCCAAATTAATTTTAAGTAACATGTCCACATATCCTTCAATTTCTACTTTTGAAACCTCATACTCAAGAGGATCTACAAATTCTACTCTTGGCTAAACTGCTTCAATGTAGGTAAAGTCTGTGTCCACTAAGAAGCATATCTCTTCTTTGTACTTCTCCATAATAGATGGTGGAATCCTTGATCTTTTTCTCATTTCATTTTGAAAAGTCTTTATTCTAGAGTAGCACTCTCATTCACTTTATCAATAAGATGTCTCAAATATACTTTATTAATCATGTCTATAGAATTTTTGTTATCATTCCAATTAACTCCTATAGTGTATGGGAATCTTATTAACAAATGGAAAAACATGTAGGTGATCAAGGATGTGAATCTAAACTGTGAATTCTTAGTCTTTCTGATCTTCTCAAGATTTTCAGTCAAATGTATCCTTAAACTCTCACACATATCTACTTCCACTTTGTCTACACACATAAGATAAGTTGCATGTACCATGCCAAATGCCATGTCATCTTCCCTTGAGCTCGCACAAAATTTTGAAGTCAATATTTTGCATACATATCTTACATCATCTTTCTCAATGTTACTTATAACAATTCCTCTTCCATTATATGAAGACTTGGTGTTGTCTAATACTGGTTTCTTAACATTCTTTTCATTCAAAGGAATTACTCCTGACTTAGATAGTCATGTTACCTCATCAATAAGGTCTATGGTGATGTCTATGACTCTATCATCTAACCAAAACTTTCCATTGTGAATTTTGTTCAAAATTATCTTGGTCCATTCATCATTCTGAAACTCATAGTGAAGTGTGTACTTGATATTATCTATTTCACTTACATGCTCAAACCCTTCTTTTTAGGACATGTCTTGTTTGTAAATCTTATTATACTCCATGGTTAGACTACCATCTCCTACAGTCTCAAAATTATATTTCAGATATCCTTTCATATCTTCTAAATGCAAAACTCCATCTGGAATAGTTGACAAAGCCAAACTAGGGTCTTCCTCTAAGGGTTTTATAGGTTCCTTCTTCATCTTAGGTCTAGCTGAATCTCTGATGTTGTGAAGTAGTGATGCATCCATGATTCTATAAAATATGACTACTTTGATAGTGAATACTTAGTAAAATACCTCAGAATCATGATTTAGGGCTTTACATAGATCTGGTGAGAAATCTATCTCCAAATCTTGCAAACTACTCTCAGTCTCCACTGGCTAGCTCTCTATATCTCTTGTAAGAGCTTAAATGATCTACTAATGCCAATCATCTTCTTTTATCCTTCAAATCTTTCAAGATACTCACATCGCATTAAATTTCTTAAGTGCTTCATGCCAAAAAGTTGTTCCTGGTTACTTGCAAAACTTCATTATTTTTGTGTACTCGCATACATGCTCATAAATTCATGCACTCTTAACCATAACTTCATTATATCATATATTAGCTCGTATTAACTTTACAGGAATTAATTCAATTTACTCTAACTTCTACACTATTCTGATGCCTTACTCTAATACATAATTCATAAAATAAATGCTTAAATGCTTTGAGATGAATTAGGAAATGACTCACACTTACTCTTAGGTACTTCACCTGTCTGGTTTCCTGGTATACTCAGTGTGCTCGCTTGATCTATGGCTTTAAAAAACTCAACTTCTTCCAAGTTACTGCAACATTCTCTCTCACTATTGTTGGTGCTCACATTTCTCCTTGTGTAGTTTATAGGATTAGGGGTTCTCATGTTGTTCATTCTGCAAAATCTTACTGTGTGACCAAAATTGTTGCATATCTGACAAACTACTCCATTGTTTCCATATCTTGATCCTAACTGACTGATTTATGATCTGCAATTTCTGGCAATATGTCTAGTTTTGTTACATCTATAACATACAGTTCTCCATTCCTTTTTTTCATGTCTCCAATAGGTCTTTTATCTATAGGGTTAGTATCTCTAAACATTCTACTATTATTATTATTAGATCTAGGTTTCTTACAATCAATAGCTCTATGTCCAAAACCATGACAATTATAATAATAACCAGAGATAGGTTTGAATTTCTTACATGTAAAATCTCTTTTCATATGTCCAAAATAATTTCATGAAAAAAATCTACCTTTGAATTATCTTCGCATCTCTTTATGTGGTTCATCTTTCTTAGGTGGATTACGTATATCTTCAGATTTGTTAGCTTCATCAAGCTTCTTTTCATCTTTATTCTCAGGGTCTTCCAGATCTGGTTCTTTGCACTCAGCAATCTTCTTTAGGATCATATCTTCAAGATATCCAAGACTAGTTTTATCATAAGATTGTTTCTGATAAGACATTTGTTCATCAATCTTTTCACTACTAGATAACAATTTCTCAAGATGTTGTTTAGACTGAGTTAGTTCTCCCTTCACAATTGTATTATACTTCTCAAGTTTAGCATACTGCAAATTTGTTTTCTCTAGTTCAGATCTCACTTTGGTAAGTTTAGATCTCACATCTGCATTCTCAGATTTTAGATTTGATTCATCTTTTCTATTGTCATCTTTCAAGATTAACTTTAGATCTACAATATTTAGTTCATGTTTAAGGATCTCATTTTCTTTCTTTAATTTTGAAACTTCATCATAGTCCTTGAATTGAATTGTAGGTTCTTTATTTGATTTAAGATCTTCTATCTTTTCTTTTAGTTTCTCAATGTAGTTTTTTGCATCATCATATTTCTCCTTCAGATTATCTCTTTCTTTAGTAAGAATATCAATTTGTTCAAGAGCTTCATCAAGATTCTTCTACAACTGATCTATATCCATAGAGATTTTACTCAAGCTATTAGGCTTTCTCCAAATATCTTTGTTTTGAGTAACTAAGCTCTGATACCAATTTTTAGAAATAGGAAATACTGAGGGGGGGGGGGGGGTGAATCAGTATTTTACAAACTTTTACTTTTTCCCAATTATGGATATAAGAAATTAACTTGAAGCTTGCATAAGAAACTAAACTAATTAAACTGAATAATAAGCACAACAATAAAATAATTGAGCTTATAACACCATGTTTGTTCTTGAGGAAACTCTAGCCAAGAGAAAACCCCGATGGGGATGGTGACCACAACTAATCCACTAATCAAAAGTATTTGGTTAAGGATGTTGACCTTGTTAGGAGTCTATTACATACATATAGTGTCTTTGTCTTGGTGAAAGGACTCCAGTCCTTGTTTGAAGTCTCAACCCTGTTAGGAGTTTCTATTACAAAATAGAATGTTTTCAAGATGAGCACACTACCCAAACATGCAATATACAATGATAGTTTTAGATACAAAGGTAAAATACAAAAACCTTTTTACTGCTTCCGAATAGCTTCTCTATTCTGATTTAGCTTTGTAGGCTCTTCACTTTGATATATAGTACTTTCTTCCTTTATTCTTACAACATACACTTTCACATCATATTACAATTGCTATATCTTTTTCATATTCAATATCTATTTCGCATTACATTGTACTTAGATATATACAAGTTATTACAAAATAACTTCCTGTTGGCTTACAATACTTTATACTCTTCTCTAAACACAAAATCATTATGTGCTACCTTAGGGTTAACATCTAGGATGTCATCCCTAAATAGTTAACTCATTATTTTGATAAACAAAATAATCCCTTAACTCAATATAATCAAACCCTATCTTCTGCCCTTTTCAGATCAGCTAAACACTGTCACTGTAAAACATTAATATATTCTTCTGTACATACCATACATACTTGCACTCTCATATGTGGCTTTGATATACATATAATGATCCATGTTCAAGTGCGCACACACTGAACCTTCTTCTATGAACATCACTAATCAAAACTATCTTTGATTAGACTAGAAAACACTGTTGTACTTAGATAATTTTCAAATGCACTCATACAAAACTACTTTCTCCAATCATTCTATCTTCATGATGAGTATATGTTGTCATAATGACAACATTCTTATATCCTACTTAGCCAAATTGCTAGCAAAACCCTTAACAATTCAAAATTTGGCCACAACGGTTAATTGATCAAGTTGAAAATGTAGTCGTTGATCCTTCTCTTTCTTGGCACATCATGCAGTTCTCATTAATCAATAGAAAAGTCAATCAAGCTCACCTTTGTATTGGTCTTTCATTAGACAATATTAGACAGTTATCATAATTCTATGACCATTATCTTTTGAGCACTTTCTTATTGAGGCTTTACGGCCACCATCAGATTAAATATGATTTGCATTACCTTTATCTTTAACCATGGAAAATCCCTTAACCTTACTTCATTTGGAGATAACGTGACCAAAGACTCCTCAGGGTCATTGAAATTTTTTCTTAACCAGGGTTTGTTTATGAGAATGAGTGACTTACACATATCTTGCGAACACTAGATATTTGGCTTGACCATGGTCAATTCCTGAGATCTCGGGACAACCCTTGATCTTCACCATCATCAATGGTCATTGCTTAATCTCTAAATGTTTCATGACTTAGCTACTACATCATGAGACTCAAAGATAAAATCTCTACCCAGTCGCTAGACGTTAAGAACAAACCATGAAAAATTAGGAGATTGGGAGATAACCGCAACAAGTCAAGTCTTTTAATTTGTCACCAAATCTCTAAATTATTCTTGACTTAACTTCCACCCTATGAGATCATGAGAAAAACTTCATGCCAAATTGCTAAAGGTTAAGGCATCACCGTCGGACATTGGGAGACTTGGAGAAAGCCTTAATCATCAAGTCACCGGATGAAAACAACTAACAGTCTAGGGCTTGGAGATTAAGTGATAACCATTGAAACATTACTCACTCGCTTAATCTCTAGATCTTCGTACTTAACTTTTAGATTTCCTAAGACTTGGAGAGTGAAGGGGAAAAAAACCATGATCACAAAATACCAATCCCACTTGCCATGATCCTCTCGTTACTAATGCATCCAACAACTGTCAAGTTTTGCATTTATTGCTAAATAGGCCTAAAAGACCTAACATTGCTATCAAATTTCTCACTTCTTTCATCTGTCAGACTTAACAGTGTATATCAACTGAGCCTGAAAATATTGGGACTTAGGAAAAGTGACCACCAAGACTTAGGAAATATTAAAGGTTGTAGGGGATTTATACTTAGGAAATAATAAAGGGTCCACTATGAAAACAAAACTTATAGAATATTTTGCCCAATTTGATGATGACTTAAGACATGTGCAAAAAAGAACTTAAGTGACCCAAAAAAGTAATGAGGGAATAGAAAAAGGTAGGGTTTTATGGATTTAGAAAAAAAATTTGAAACCCTAAAAACATGAATAAACCCTATTTCCCCATATATTTTGACAATTTCAATGGATTTTTTGCAGGATGAGACCATTTTCTTTGGATTTTTGCAATGAATGGAAAATGGACTAACAATGGTTTTGTCTGGGGATGTGGGGTAAATTGTGCCCATAAAAGAACTTAGTATCTTTGGAAGAAGCAGACCACCCACTAGACAAAAATGACAATTATAAAGAGCACTGGGCAAAAATCTATTTACAAGGGCCAAAACAGACAGAAAGGAAACACATCACACCTATACAAAAATTATAGCATATAGAAACCTAACTACTGTTCATGGAAAGAAAAATACCTTCAATCGATGTATTTCTTCAAGAACTGTCCATGAACAAGCAATTCTTGAATGTCACCAGTGAATTCTTTAACAATGTATGAATCTGGTCCCCATTTTCCATGAATCAAATATGGCCCTAACCAAATTCGATCAAACTTTGCATGTTTTCCTTTATCTTCCAATCTGGAATTCTAGAGAAATACCAAGTCATTGAGTTCAAATTTCCTTTCTAAAGATTTCTTGTCATACAAGTTCTTGACATGCAACTGCATCTTAGCATTATTTGAAGTTGATTCTCTCTTGGTTTCATTCAACTTGATCAAATCTTCAATCCTCAATTGCATTTCATCATCTAAGTCTTCATCATACAGTTGGACAAACTTGTACATCTCTAATAAGTTATTTTGAGGCATCCTTGCATGTATTCCATACACCAAATAAAATGGTGCACACCCAATTGCCTTCTTGATGGTTACTCTATTAGCCCTCACAACCAATGGAATTTTTTAATTCCATGCCTTCTTATTCTTTTCAAGGATCCTCTTGAGAATCTTTATTAGGCTCTTGTTGGTTGATTCTACTTGTCTATTTCCTTGTGGATGATAGGGTGAAGAATATGACATCTAAATACCTAAACCTTCACATAATTCCTTGTACTTATCAAATCTGAAATACATTGCATTGTCACAAACAATTCTTCCAGGACAACAAAACCTAGTAATAATAATATTCAATATGAAATCAGTCACCGCCTTGCTAGTTGCATTCCTTGTGGGAATAGCTTCTACTCATTTTGTAAAATAATCAGTGGCAATCAAAATCCAAGAGTTCCCTCCACTAGACTTGTTTGGTATTTCTCCAATAAAGTCCAATCCCCATTGTTGGAAAGGGGCTTGCACTTCCACTAGCTTCAATGACACATTTCCTGAAAAACTTTAGCTTGCTGGAAAATCTTTGACAAGCATCACGCTTCCTCACTAGTCTTTCTACATCTTTGAAAATTGTGGGCCACCAAAACCCTACTATCAGAATCTTTTGAGCAGTAGTGTTACCCATTTAGTGTCCACCACATATCCCTTCATGCATTTCTTTCAGCAGTTTGTCAGCCTGACTTTCATCTACACATTTTAGCAAAATGCAATCCAAATTTCTTCTCCATAATTTGGATCTGATGATAACATACTTAATTGCTTGAAAATTTAGAGCTCTTTTCCTGCTATCATCTTATCCTAATGGACACTTCATATTCCTTAAATAATAAATAACATCTTGATACCAGATACAGTCATCCATATCACATGTGTAATCAATTTCAATTTGATTTATCTGATTTGCATCAAGATTTGACTGAGCCATCAACTTTTGCAATCCTTAGCCTCTAACCAATTTGGTAATCTAGATATCAATGTTAAACTCCTGGACTCTGTTTATCGATCTACATCTCCTCCCAGATACTTCCTTCTGTGAAAAGATGTCCTTAATTGCAACACTTGGTACAAAAGAAATCACTATTGCACCCATAAGATAACATCTAAAATCTTTCACAACCTTTACAAGTGCATAATCTTTCTTTTCATTTATATCATACTTTAATTCAGTATCTTGTAAAGACTTACTGAAGAAAGCAATAGGCTGCTCAAAACCCTCACCATTTTTCTGTAATAGGATTGTAGCAACAGTGTGAAAAGAAGAAAAAGAGAAGATATGCATTGGAATACCATAGTCCAGTGTCTTAAGCATAGGTGCATCCTTGATTTCATGTTTGATATTCTTGAAAGCTTCATCAGACTCACCATCCAATTTAATCTCATATCCTTTCTTCAACATTTTTTATAGAGGCCTACTAATCTTAGCAAAATTTGTTACAAATCTCCTCAAGAAGTTTACTTGACCAAAGAAGGATTGAATTCCTTTTACATTTTTTGGTTTCTAAATTTTTTCAATGGCCATTACCCTTTCTAGATTAATTCTTACTCCCTTCTTTCTAGCTAGGTGGCCCAATAATTTACCCTCAGTCACACCAAATGCACATTTCCTAGGGTTCAGAGAAATACCATATTCTTGAGCTCTTACAAATATCTTCTCTAAATGTAAGCAATGATCTTCTTCCCTCTTGGAATAAGTAGTCAAGTCATCTTGATAAACCACAAGGAAATCATTTATGAACTCAGCAAACAAAACGTCCATTTCTCTTTGGAAAGTGGCACCAATATTTGTTAGACCAAATGGCATTCTCACATACACATAAGTCCCCCAAGGTGTTGTAAAGGTTGTCTTGAATTTTTTTGATTCTTTTACAATCACTTGATTATAACTAGAGAAACCATCCATCATGGACATCAGGTCAGACCTAATTACTCTTTGTAGCATTGCTTCCATGTTAGGCAAGCAATAGTTGTCCTTCAAAGAAGAGATGTTTAAATTTCTAAAGTCTACACATAGTCTAATATATCCATTATTCTTTCTAATAGGAACTAACTTTTCCACCCAAGAAGAATATCTGATAAGCTCAATGATTCCAGGATCTCTTAGTTTCATCAGTTCTTCTTTCATTTTAGGTGCTAGGATAGGATTGATTGGTCTCTATTTTTGCCTAAAAGGTTTAGCATCTTTCTTCAAAGGAATGATATGTTGAAACAAATCTTCTCTATAAAACTTTAGATCATCATATGACCATGCAAAAACATGCCTAAATTTTATTAATAACTCAATCAAAGCCTTTCTCACCTCTTGAGATATCTCTTTCCCAATGTGCACCTTTTTAGGTGTCTCTTGTGTTCCAAGATTAATTTCCTCTAGGTCCATTTGGTCTCTCTTCTTAGTATCCATTTGGAATCTATCTTGATTATCAAACATAATTTCTAAAACAATAAGTCCCTTGGGGACTTTGTTAGTTTTGAGTTGCAAAACTTCATTTCCAAGAATAATTTCTTTTCCTTCTGTAGTCTCAACTAAAGCTAAATAGTCCAATTCCTGACCATGATACTTATCGTCACAATTCATTAACCTCAAGATATCTTGGTCATGTTCAAAAACCTTCCAGTTCTCAATATCATCTGGTATACTGGGTCTAATCTGAGTTTTAACTTTAGAGACACCTGCAAAAGTTATGTCACTAGGATTGATTGCAATGTTGGCCAACAAGTCAGCCATTTTATTTTTTCTCCTATCCTTCCATACAATATTGAATGCATCAAAACTTTCAATCATATCCCAAACAACATTCCTATATTTTGTATTTTTTTCTTAAAAGCATAAACTAATCTCACTTGAGACACAACTAACTCAGAATCACCAACTACCTTTATACATTTGATTCCATGTTTGTGTGCCAACCTCAATCCTATTAACAATGCTTCATATTCTACTATATTATTTGTACATGAGAAGCTTAATGTGAAAGAGAACTTATAAATTTCCATCAAGAGAAATGAGTAGAATACCTGCTCCTAAATCATATTTGCAATTCACACCATCAAAGTACACCACCCATAACTCACCTTTCTTAGATCTTGCATTTACTTCCACTGTGATAGGAGGCGAGATAGGTTCTCTTTCAAGAACAGTGACTTATGCCCTAAAAGCATTGATATCAGTATCTACAAAACATGTAATCTCATTCTCAATTTTTTATCAATCATGTGGGTAACCCTTGGCTCCCTTTCAACCTTAATAGATTGATCATCTATCTTGAAAGTTGCAAATGAAAAGTCACATTGAAAACTTCCACCCATGTCCGCACTACATTTCTTGGATAATAGCATCCCATAATGAGGAGGAATGTCCCTACCAAGACACTCATAGTCAACTCCTTTTCTGGATAGGATGTCAGTTTGTAGGGCAGTGCATTAATAGTCCCAATTAATGGTACTTCTCTTTGATCTATTGCATAACATCTACCCTGAACAATGTCAACTTTGAGGGCCAACCTTTCCATGATTTTAAAATTAAGGCATAACAATAATTGAGGCACCTGAATCAATCATGGAATTCTTTACTATCATACCATTTACTTTAATACTTAAGAAAAATGGATCTATGTATTCAAGGAAAGCATTTATAGATTTGTCCAAATACATAGGTGGTATCTGAGATACCACTCCTTGAACTTCCATTTCTTTCTTGGCTTCTTCCTAGGGCTCATTGGTATTATAAGAAACATTTTTGTCATGAAAATTATCCACCCATGCCAGAGCTCTATCCCTATGTTAAGGAATTCTTAACAATTCTGATAAGGGAACATTAACAATAATATGAGACAACACTAAAAACATATCAACAGGGGCAAAAGAAGGAATTTCAATATGCATTTCTCTAGTATCCTTCTATTTTTTAGATACATCAACTATTGTTGTCACCTTCAATTTCTCATTTTTGGCCATTTTACTAACTAGCTTCTCACTTTACTTTTGGATGTTATTGTTATGAATAGTAGACATTTTCACAACTCCAACCCCCTTTGGCTCCCACTTTTTACCATTTACATTTTTTATCTTTACTACATAATCATTTTTTGGTTTGTTTCCAATGGGTTCCTTGGAGTTAGTACTCTTTATGAACATACTTGCAGCTTTGCCAGTGGTATCATTTGTTTTCATGCTTCTAGTTTTCACTTGGGCTACCATCTCTATAGTAATCCTAGCAATTTCCTCTTTTGTAGGTTTTCTTAAATTCACTTTCTCTGAGCAAAAGTTCATGTTACATGTCTTTTCATCAATGTCTTCATTATCAGAAAAAACCTCTTGATGGAATAATGCTCTATTGTGTCTCTTCAAACACACAATGGTTTCTTCATCAGTGTTAGAGACATCTTCAGGTCCCAAATATGAATTAGTCAGATTACAACCAATGTCATCATTATTTTCTTCCTAATCTATTTCTTCAAAACCATCATCTTGGTATACAACTATGGACTGTGCAACCACACAATGTTTTGCAGAATGAGGAGATTGGCAACCCATACACCACGGTGTATCCTCTACAACATTCAAAAATGCTTTTTGTAAGGGATCAGGGATGAATTTTTCATTATTTACTTTTGCAGTCAGGGAAATAGGTTTTCCATCCTTCCATTGGGTATTATAAGGGTAATTTTGTAGCCTATTCTACCTATTGAAATTACTATTGAAAAGAGGCTTTTCTATAGCATAAATCTTATCATTTTTATTGCTAGGTTCTTTAAAGTATTTCAATGCATTCAACACTTTATCCAACTTTTCTTCTTCTTGCCTCTTGTTTCCAACATTTCTTTCATTTTCTTTCTTGTAGTTCTTGTTTCCAAACAACTTATTATCATCCCTTTTTCCACCCAATTTACCTGATATCTTCATATTATTTTCAATGTTCACAACAATTCTAAAGCCATCTTTGACATTTATTGTTTCTTTGTCTCTTAATAGGTATCCAACCTTTCCATCAAAAGTATTTAAGTATGTAGTTAGATAGACATTGTCATCTAACCTCATAACTTGAAACAATTTGTGCATACCCTTTTGAAACCTCATGTTAAAATTAGCTGCAGATTCATTCTGATTATTCCTTATGTTGTTAAACTCATTTATCATGAAACTAGCATTAGGTCTATCACCATATTGTTCAGGTTGAAACACTTTTCAAAAGCATCCCATGTATTAATACAATGGTCAGGGGGTCTCTTATACCAATCTCTAGCATCTTCTACCAAAGATTGAACAAATAGTTTCATGACTATATTATCCTCATGTTCTATCTCATAGTCATTTAACATGTCAAAAAACAACATAAGGTGCTCTTCATAACTAATGGCATTATTTCCAGAAAATTTTGCTACCTTATCTCTTATCTCAGTTGGGATAGCATTTAGGTAACTTGGTATCCCATCAAAACTGATTTTCCTATACCCTTCTAATTGCATGGGTTTTCTTTGAAAACTTAAAATAGTGTTTCCACTAGGACCAAAATTTACAACTATACTCCCACCTACTTGTACATTTGACTATTTCTTAGGGTCAAAACTCAACTTAGAAGTTGAAGCAGAAAGTGGATTCTGAGTACTAACATTACCAAGTGGAATAGTATTATGAGTTGTAGATGGCATACCTATTTCAGTTGTAGATGGTCCATGAATGTTTGTAGATGATGCCTTCAAGAACTAGATTTTATTTTTTGTTTATTCAATGGATGATTTTACTTCAGCCTTCTCCAATTCCCTTGCTAGATCATCTCTCTCCTTCTTTCTCTTTTCCATCTCTATGTCAAAACTTGAAATAGGTGGTGGGATTTTTGGTCTAGCCACATGCTCATTTATTTGGATCCCAACCATCTTTTTCTTTCCTTTTTCATTAACAACATCAATAGGTTTGGTATTTTCTATTATTCTTTTCTCCTTAGGCCAATGAGCATAACTCTAGACTTGTCTAATCATAGGGCCCTCATGTTCAAACTCATGGTCCTGCAACAAATGTTCCTTCTCACTTCTCAGGGAAACAAGGTCACCAAAGAGGTCAGGCTACAAAGATTTACGAGCAGAAGAAAATATCCTATTTCTCTCCTTTAGTTCATTAATCTTTCTAAGTAGAGACTCTCTTTCCATTAAATCATTTATAGTCTCATTCTCTCTTTCTTTTTGTAACCTCTTGTATATTGCATCTTGCTCTGCTAGCTGCAATCTCAATGCATCTAAATCATTTGGGTTTATCATAACATCTTTAGAGCTTGATGATACATCCATATCAATGATTTATTGATATGGAAAATGGACATGTCTTGGTTCCATCAGTTTCCTTTGAAATATATCCTCATCTAGATGTAAATTTGGTCCAAATCCCTTATTTCCTACCTTTGCACTTTGATCTGTAGGCAATATGACCTTATCTTGAAATAATACCTCTGGGGTATCACAGAGATTGTCTCTAGAGAGACTAGTATTAGATTTAGAGCTTTTATATAGTGATTATTCCTCATTAGGAGGTATATGTTGTTCCCTATTTCCAACATTATTTTGTTCTCTTATAGGTGCACTAGTGGAATCTCCACCTTTTCTAAGCCAACTTTTCTTTCCTGACCTAGGTAACTCTTCTAGAGTAATCTCTGGGTGTCTCCTGACAAAAGATCTTGTGTTCTTTCTTCTATCCATGATTTCTGCCTTGTAAACACACTGGTTCTAACCCTTTGAGTCACCACCCACATTTAATGGGAATTCTTAATAGACAAACCTTGAGAATCTAAACAAAATATCAAACAAAATAGGAGAAACACATGGACCCAGAAAGAAATGAAAAGCACCAAATTGATTTTTTTCAAAATTTTAGCTAGAGACTTCTAAGAATTTGTCAAACCTAATTATTTTCAAAAGGTTTAAATACTTTGTACTATTACACTCCCCAACAGAGTCGCCATTTTGTTGGTTCCCTTTCTTTCTACTTGCAAATTTACAAGTTGATTGACAAACTAATGTCTCTGACTCTTTAAAACCACTCCAAATTTGACAAGAAAAAGGACCAATTAACAAGGATTGGGGTATTATTCCTTCTACACTTTGATCCTTAATGCTCAGGTGGGTATACATATGGATTCACTTCTTAAAAGGAATCAATAAAACCTATTTTCATTTATTCAATAAAAATACTATGTATTAGTATCCTTGACACATTAAATAAAAGATTTTATCATTTATAAGTTGTCTAATGATGAAGAATTGCTTCCTAAGAACAAATCAATGTCTTATTCTAGGGCACAGAGTCAAATGCAATATACATCAACAAAAAATCTAACTTAAACACACCTAGAACCCAAAATAAGTTCTTTGAAAATTATTCCTCTCACTCTCTCATTCAAAAATCAAATTCTCACAAGAACTATGAATTCTCTCAAATTATCCTTCAAAATTTATCCCTCCCTTGAAAGGAAATCAAAAATAACTTCATAATCTACTTTGTAAACCATACATTAACTTGATTTGCAATATTAACATATAAGAATTCAAGATCATAACAAGAAAATATTCACAAATCTGAGATGGAATTCGAGTGTATTCTCATTAAAAAAATTTAGTATCAGTACATTAAAAATGACAGAATGCCAAAATGAAAACCCTAGATCCAAATTCTTTCTATTTAGTTAATAATTTGACCACACATATACAAATACAATAATTTTCTATATATAGTCACTAGCCATCTTGGAATCCTTGAGAAAAGGATGCAACAAGCTTCAGATGGCTAGGATAGAATTAGGGTTTCCAACAACCACAAACACCTACAATAATTAGGCAATTTAATCCAAAAAATACATGCCAAAAAATCCAGAGCATAATGATCCAATCTAATTTTAAATTAATGCCAGAACCCTACCGGAAAACTACAAAGACAAGAAAAATATCCTTGGTGGCTAACAGGATCATCACTTGGTAGCTCAACCACTCGTGCAATTAATAACCAGTCCTCTACAATTATTATCCTTTTAAAGATCATTAGGAGTATTCAATTCTTAGCTGCTTCTACCTTGGAACACAACAAAAATAGATTTGGCCTATCATTTTTTGTTTACTGACTTTAATCCTGTCTTGAAAAACCATTAACAATTCAAAATCTTTCCACAATGGTTATTCGATGAAGTTTAAAATGCATTCATTGATCATTCTCTTTCCTGACACATCATGTTGTTCTCATTAATCAATAGAATAGTCAATCAGGCTCACCTTTGTATTGGTCTTTCATTAGACAAGATCAAACAATTGTCGCAATTATATGATCATTATCTTTTGAGCACTTTTTAATTGATGCTTTATGCCCACTGTTAGATTAAATCTTATCTGCATTACCTTTATCTTTAATCATGACAAGTTCCTTCACCTTACTTCATTTGGAGATCATGTGACCAAAGGCTCCTCAAGGTTGCTGAACTTTTATCTTAACCATGGTTTGTTAATGAGAATGAGAGACTAACACATATCTCACAATTGCTGGATGTTTGGCTTGACCCTTGCCACTTCCTAAGATTCCATGACAACCCTTGATCTTCACCACCATCAATGATCACTGCTTAATCTTGAAATTATTTATGAATTAGCTGCTACATCATGAGACTTAGAGATAAAATCCCCACCCCATTGCTGGACGTTAAGAACAAACCGTTGAAAATCAAGAGATTGAGAGATAACCGCAACAAGTCAAGTCTTTTACTTTCTCACCAGATCTCTGAATTATTCTTGACTTAACTACCACCCTATGAGATCATGAGAAAACCACCACACTAGATCATTGAAGGTTAAGGCATCACCACTAGACATTGGGAGACTTGGAGAAATCCTTAATCACCAAGTCACCGAATGAAAACAACTCATTGCCCAGGGCTTGGAGATTAAGAGATAACCATCAAAACATTACTCGGTCTCTTAATCTCTAGATCTTCATACTTAACTTTTATATTTCCTGAGACTTGGAGAGTGAAGGGGAAAAACAACCATGATCACAAAATACCGGTCCCACTTGCCATGATCCCCTCATTACTAATGCATCCAACAACCATCGGGTTTTACATTACTTGCTAACTAGGCCCGAAAGACCTAACATTGCTATCAAATTTCTCACTTCTTTTATCTATCAAACTTAGCACTGCATATCAACTGAGCCCGGAATATTGGGACTTAGGAAAAGTGACTATCGAGACTTAGGAAATATTAAAGGCTATCAGGGCTTTATACACAGGAAATAATAAAGGGTCAACTAGATGAACAAACCTTATAGAAGATTTTTCCCCGTTTGACGATGACTTAAGACATGTGCAAAAAAGAAGAACTTAAGTGACCCAAAAAAGTAACAAGGAAATAGAAAAGGGTAGGGTTCTATGGGTTTAGATGAATTTTTTGAAACCCTAGAAATATGAATAAACCTTATTTCCCCATACATTTTGACAATTTCAATGGATTTTGCAGGATGAGACCATTTTCTTTGGATTTTTGCAATGAATGGAAAATGGGCTAACATACCATCTGTACATTCATCCACTAGGTCTTTTGGAATAGATTTTTTAGATGGTTGAGCAACTTTCTGGTAGAAAGTATATGATATCGTGGACTGCACTTTTCCTTTTTAATTGTGCAATGCCATAATTTGTGATGACAATTCCTATATTAAAATATTATTTTCAACAGCGTATTTCTCCATCTCTTTTTTGACCTCGTCCCAGGACTCCATATTTTTAAATTTTTCTATCACTGACATACTCTCATGTTGGCATTTTCTTACAGAGCTCCCATTCTCTCTAAGCTTTATTCCAATTATGTTGAGTGGATCATACTACTAGTCATTGACAACATCAAAGTGAAAAATTGAAAAAAATTTTTTTGCCACTTTGAATCCTCTTCTCTCAAATGTGAACCCTCCAAATGAGAAAGGAAAAGAAGGAAATATCATTTTCTTTTGCTGACCATTAAAGAGTACATCTTTGCTCTCCATCTTCTACACATATTCCAATGAAAATACCCTCTTTATCACATGTATTGGAAGTTTTTAGGGTTCTACTACTATACCATAAAACCTTAAGACAATGTACTCTTCCATGAAGTACTAGTTAGCCAATTATATTTGACTTCTGAGTTGAATGCAACATCTACAAGAAATGGACAATCTAGGCATTGGAGTGCCTGCAATTTTATGATTCATTGGTGCCAAAAAGAAGTCTACAAAATTGTTTTAGTTCCTTCTATTATCAATCATCCTTATCTCATGTGTCCATTCATATATTGGATTTTGGACCTGACTACGAATCTTGTTTATCTAAAATATTACATGATGCTTTGCTAAGAGAAGATAGAGCAAGTATCTTGTGAATCTAAATGTCTTTTGTGAACCTATTTTAATCATTATTAATTGTTCTTTCATGAAATGAACAATGTGCTCAATAAAAATATATTTTACTGGTTCATTTTCACAATGAATATGAAAAATAATTTCAAGAATGATGGCACCCACTTCTTTGTTACTATCTAATCCCCAAAAAAATGCTAGCAAGGAAATACTATCCTAAACCCATTGCACAAAAATATCACAATCATAAGGAGGCTTATGATCTAGATTTAGACTAGAACCACTTGTTATTCCTCTAATATATGAATCTTTCTATGTTGCATCTATTCTTTCATAATCCTTTGCCAACTTTCCTAGGTCAATGTGTACGTTTGAGTTTTGTTGTTCAAACCCTAGGTCCAACAAACTAGCAAATTCACTCTTGATTATGGACAAAATTTCCTCTTGAGTATTTTTATTCACAATTTATTTTCTATTTTCATCATAATTTTTGGTACGGACCATAACGTAAGGGAATACTTGACGTAACACCATGCATGTTGACCCAGTAACCCATGGTGCAATTTTGTTTGTCCTTGCCTTTACCATGCTATTAAATGGATAAAATTTTAAATCCTTGTTTGGATTGTTCCACTTATTTTCAAGTGCAAATCTAATTTCCATTATTCCCTTATTTCCATGGATAACAGGATCATAAATATCATGGAATTCATCAGTGAAACCTGGTATTTTAACCAGATTATGGAATTCTATTGTCTGACTTTTCCTTTTAATTGTAATCTTGGTATTTATTTTTCCCATCATGGTAAGTTGGTAACTAGTATCACTATTTACTTGTAGGAAAATTCAAATAATTATACACAGCTACAATTTACAGAGGTGATTCAAAATTAAACCATAATAGGCTAATTCTTTTTCTACAATATAAACAGTAAAGTTGTAAACCATGATATTTGAAAAATTTAAAATGTGGGATGTTGGTGTTCAGGAATTTAGTAATTACCCGTAATTTCAATTTGTGCAGACTATGAGTGGGCAGAGATATGAGAGACTTTGTTTCATTCTGTGAACCTTAATCCTCAACCTAGAAGCCACAACCCCTTTCTAAATCTCCAATACTAGTTAGAATAGAAAAACTTAGATTGAAAACCTAAAGGGAACAAATTGTACAATTTTTAGTTGTCAGTTGTGTCACTTTTATTAATTCTTTATGAAGATAGATATCTGATGTCACTAGGACACGTGCCACTTAATCGTTTGAAAGTAGAACTTTAGTCAGACACCTGAAATTACAACATTGATTAAATAATCCATTTTGCAGTTTACTTCAATTTAAATTTTAATTATACTTAGTTAAGGGTTAATTCATGACACATGCCTTGTTTTCATGGGGCATTTGCAAATAGAGGTGATCATTCCACAAATTAGCTTGAAATACACCTTTGGTCATTGCTCTATGCTCATCCAATGATCATTATTAGTCACTATTAGGTGTTGTGTGTCCCATTATTTTTTCCTTATTAGTACTAGTAGTCACCTAGTCATCTCACAGGTCCACCGTCATCATTGAATGACACTGATCATATGAGTAGACACGCATCATGATTCCAGAATACATTTGCAAAAATGGGTTTTCCTTTCCCTTTCAGCCCAAAATATAGCTTTGGTCGTTGATCTATAATCATTCAACTGTCATTTTTAGTCACTATCTGGTGTTGTGGTCCCATGAGTCCCATTAAATTTTTTCTTGTCAGCACTAGTAGTCACCTAGTCACCTCACGAGTCCAATGTCATCATCTAATGACATTGACCATGTGAGTGGACACACATCATGATTCCAGAATGGGTTTACAAAAATGGGTTTTCTTTTCCCTTTCAACCCAAAATATAGCTTTAGTTGTTGATCTATAATCATCCAATGGTCATTGTTAGTCACTATCTCATGTTGTGGCCCCATGGGTCCCATTAAATTTTTCCTTGTTAGTACTAGTAGTCACCTAGTCACCTCACAAGTCACACATCATCATCAAATGACATTGTCAGTTGATCGTGCGAGTGGACACATGTCAGGATTCTAGAAAGGGTTGGGAAAAATGGAGTTTCTTTTCCCTTTCATCCCAAAATCCACTATACATCGTCGATCTGTGCTCATCCAATTGTAGTTGGCTTTCACTGTCATGAAATTTAAATACTAGAAATCGTAGGTTAGTGTGCAATGGCTGTGCCGTAGTTATTTGAAACAAAAATTGTTATTTTTTCCTTTTTAGATATTAATGGATAATAACATTTAAAGTTAATTAATTGAATAGCAACATTTTTGAAGAGGTATACAATATAGTTAAAATGATAATTTTTATTGATGATAACTTTTACATTTAAAAAAGAACATCAAAGTGTAAGTATTTTTTTAGAAGATGGATAAAGATAATTATATTCACATATAATTCTCATACCTTATAATTGGAAAACCCTAAATATATAAATTTAAAGTGTTTCAAAAATAGGAATATAATATACTTAAATAAGAAGATTGTTAATATTCTAAAATAAAATTAGTTTTTAAATAATTTATGAATTCCCTTTAGTGGAATAGAGAACATGTTTTTATCAGTTCGATTGAGGTCATAGAGTAAATTACAACTAAGTTAGTGAGAAACATGGTTAATGCTAGTTGAGCCCCAAAATAATCTTTTCCAATATTGAACAAAGTTGCTAATCAATAATGTATTTATTTTCTTGATGGTATCCAATAAGATTATTTCTCTGAGTATGGATGGATCTAATTTTAGTGTAAGTATCAAATTCCCATTTTCTTTTATTTGTACAACTTATGTTGTATTTTGTAATCGATGCTTAATTTTGTTACCGTATGACTATACACTTATTCTGGCCATGGGGCCTACGTTGGACTTGTCAATATCCATGGTAAAGAGATTAGTAGGGCTTTAGGCTTGGGTTTTATTTTTCACCCAATCAGATGTCTTGCCTGTTAAATTAGATTTTAACGACTGGCTACATCTACGAAGTGGCCATTTAGTATGGAAGAACTATCCAAGCTTTACAAAGATAGACTTTACCAAATGGATTTTTTGGTCCTTCCATTAATCATAGTCATTGAATCCTAAGGCTAGTTATATATTAAGTAATTTTTAACTCAGGCTTTAACATTGAATTGAATTGAATTATTTCTATTTTTATTATAATTGAAATTACATTATTACACATCGATATGGCAGTGGCACATTGGAAAATTTGCCAATTGACATATAATTAATCTGAATTAATTAGTAAACAATAATAAAAATCTTGTTTTGTCTCTGGTGTCTGGACTGTTAAAAATAGAAACTTGTAAATTTTAGCGAACTTGCAAAATTTCCATTAATATGTTCTAAAAATTTACAACAGTCGTATTTCCTCCAAAATTTCCCAAAACAACTAAACTACTACTATTATAGGGTATCCAATGCATTAAAAACAAACTGAAATGAAGTTACAAATTTCTCATTAATATTTTGTACAAAATTACAATATTCAGACTTGGAGTCCCTCCAAAACTTTAAAGACAAAATGAAGGAGGTTGCGAGGTAGTGGAAAAAAAAAACCTACTATAATCTATAGTCCAAAAAAAACAAAAACAAAGAAACCCTTTCATTTCAAAATTCCAGGCCATAGGTTCCTAGGTAACACAAAACTAATGATTTTCCCCTCTGTCTAAGTAGAACTCTTCAGAGATTAAAATCTATGAGAATTCATGCAAACCATCCATAGTCCATGAATTCATCCAAGAGAAACCACTTTCGAAGAAAATCCCTACCAATTTGTGCCCATATCCTATGGCGCGTCAACTGCTCAACATTGAGGTTCAAAAGAAAAGGTTGCCTAGCGCATTTTGGCCTGGTTGGAGAAGCTTGGGTAAATCACTTGCCCAAGAGATACCAACCCCTATTTGTGCAAACATGACAACCTAAACATTGTCACCCAAGAATTCTTGTTTGAATACCCTCCTTAACAGAAGGAGCATATCCACCTTGCCTCCTTCTAGGTTAGAAGAGATGCCACAAACTGAAATGTAATATCTGTTTTAACTCAGTATCTATCAATATTATCAAGAAATTCACAGACCAACACCATCCTCACAAACTTATTTATAAAATAACCATTCTCCTTGCAAACTGATTGTAGTTTTTGGTTTGAGACCAGGCCAAAAAAGGCCTTTTGATCCTCCTCAGACGTGCTTATCAAATGGATAGGAGTGTCCGTCTTTAGAAAACCACTAGGAAAATATCAAAAATTAGAATGTGATAAAATTATATAGCCTAAAGACCTAAACCAGAGGCATAATTTCAAGCTCTTAGCAGAAGCAAACCTAAACCAAAGGAGAATTGAATAAGAAAGAAGCATAGATTGTCTATAAATAGCCCTTAATTCTTTCTCTAACCTTATTAATTCATTTGTCCTTCAAAATTCTATAAATCTTTCATATTAAATGCATGAGTGTGTGAAACTGGAAAACACTCAAGATAGGTAATATTACCCAAATTTAATGTCAGTGATAAGAAATTTCTTTTATTAACTACAACTGTGATACATTATCAACTATCCACACAACCTACTAGTACTAACCAGTTATAAGACTTGATATGTGTTATACATTTAAAATGGTGGAATGATGATATTAGGTATGTGTGGATTCTAAATAGCCCTCAATTCTTTCTCTAAACTTATTAATTCATATGTCCTTCAAAATTCTGTAAATATTTCATATTAAATTCATGGGTGTGTGAAATTGGAAAAAGAGGCATGAGAGGTAACATTACCCAATTTAATGTCAGTGATAAGACATTTCTTTTATTAACTACAACTATGATACATTATCAACTATCCACACAACCTACTAGTACTAACCAGTTGTAAGACTTGATACGTGTAATACATTTAAAATGGTGAAATGATCGATATTAGGTATGACCGTATGTGTGGAACAAAAGAATCATCTAGAGTCATGCAAATAAGTTGGTAACTAATTAAGGAATTATTCTCTCGATGTGATGTTGCATTGATTAGATCGTGGTTATAGTGGTAACCAATTAAGACATTATTCTCTAAGATGTGCAAAGTCATGTAGACAAGTTGGTAACTAATTAAGGCATTATTATCTCAACATGATGTTGCAATAATTAGATCGTGGTTATAGTGTAGACTAATTTGATACATGTCAACATTCCAGTGACTTCCTGGAGAAATCTATTTCCTTCAAGAAATTGGGGCTGAAATTAAACTTCAGCCATTGATCTAGGATCATCAATGTCTCAAATAATACATTTAACATTATAAAATAATGGATGTTACGGTTAGGTTACATGTCAATCTAACTATCTCTACTTATTGATAGTAGATAACATTTTTGAATCTGCAATAAAATCACGTCCCATCTTTTGAAAATCACCAATAATTTTTTTCTCCGATAATTAACAAACGATTAGCCAATAAAATAAATAAATATTCAAAAGGTACATAAAATTCACCAATACAATTATTTTTTTTCCCTTCAAAAGAAAATCATTCACCTCATAAATTATAAGTTTTTTACTTCAAAAGAAAAAAAATTACCTCATAAAATATATATTTTCCCCCACATGACTATTTAATTCACCAAGAATTTATGGAATTTTCATTTGGTAGGGAAAAATCATGAATAAAAACTATGAAAATTCATGGATTTGGATTTTTTTATTGCCTTCATTAAGAAAAATTTCCCCCTTAAATAATGTACAATTCCCTAGGATTTTACACTTTTTCCTAGGAGGGGGTTTCTTAAACTTATCCCTACAATGGATTATCTTTTTCAAAGATGATTCATGATTCCCAATAGGCGCTATTTGTGTATGAAGCAGGATGAATCCGCCTCTCATATCCTTGTCCATTATAACTTTACATGGGAGATATGGTCCAAAATTCTATAGAAATTGAATCTTTCCTCGGTGTTCCCTGAGGCTATCCAAGACTTCTTTATCCAATGGATTTGTCCTTCTAGTCAAGTTATCAAGATCCTATGTTGTTTTATATTTATACATCTCATTTGGGGAGTTTTGAAAGAGAAAAACAACATAATCTTTAGGGATTCTACCCTTCCTCCTGAAGTGGTTTCATAGAAAATTTTTAGAGCTATTAGAGAGAACATTAATATATTGGATGGTAATCTTAGTAAGGGACCTAGTATCCTTTACAAGGAGTAATATTTCAAAATTTCTAAGGAATGACAACTTAAAATTGACATTTCCAAACCTTGTGGCCAGATCAAGAACTGGATAAATGGTTTGGTGTGGCTTTATCCTCCTAGTGGCTAGGTGAAAATTAATAATGATGGGGTGGCTAATTGAAAACCAAGGTCAACTAGGTGTGGGGGAGTGATTAGAGATGAGAATGGAAATTTTCTTATAGCAGTGGCTCTCCCCATGGTTACTCATACCAACCACCTCACAGAATCTATGTGAGCTTATCAAATTTTAGAAATTGCTAGGTTCCTAAATTACCAAAAGGTTTGGATTAAAGGAGACTCCAACACCATAATAAAATTGTTGAAGGGGGAGGATAGGGCCTCTTGGACCATTTATAATATTAATCAATCCTCTATTAACATTATTCAAACCTTTGAAAAATTCTTCATTTCTCATGCCTATAGGGAAACTAATATTGTGGGGAATTGTGTTGCTAACCTAGGGGTTAGAGCTAAGGAAAATATAACTTGGTATGGGGAGGACACTTTAGATGATGAGGTGAAGTCCCTCCTTTGGTTTGATAAAAAAATATGGAAAAATTGGAAAGTTTCCAATTAGTGCAATGATGATGAAACATATTAATTATGATATTATTGCAAGGTGTGGTGATCATTTTAATGATGTGGAAGTTTATCTTTAAATAATTGGGTTTTCTATACCTTTTTGTATTCATATTGGATTTCTCTATTTTGTGATTGGGAAGATGGGAGGTGATAGGTGATGGTTTGATCCAGTTAGCTATGATGGGTGGAGGAACAATGCAACTATTTGGTACCATCTTCAAAAAGGAGGTTTCATTCCTAACCTTGAGAGGATTCATGGCTATGACTAGAAAGTAACATTGATATTTGTGTAATAATAGGATAATGAGAACTTAACCTATTTAGCAAGACTATAAAATATATGAACAAGAAAGCACAAAAAAATTAACATAATGAAGACCAAAATTTACATGGAAACCCAAGATGGGAAAAACCATGGAAAAGATAATTCTCATGAAATGAACACTGGTTAAGGTGACACTGATTAAGGTGATTTTTATAAGGTATCACTTCCAATTTTCTCACTATTGGTTGGATCACTATCAATTCAGATAACTACCTAGAAAATACAAAGGCTCACTACTAGTACAAATAGGCTCACTACCAGAATATAAGAAATAAAAATGAATCCACCACTAAAGTCACTATCACTGACAATTTTCAACATAGAAATGATATAATAGTCTTCTACAAATTGCACCAAATCACATATACATCAACACACAGATCTTCCCTTTCCAAATTAACAATCACTTCACATATTACTTGCATAAAATTATACCACAAAAATAGAATCATCACTGTCTTATACCATCCATGCCAACAACTAGGTCGACCTAATGCAATTTGAAATAGGTCATACTGAAGCATTCCTATAGTGATAATGAATGAAACATGAACCACCTCAATCAATACAACATGCCCGCTCATAATAGAATGCTACGCCACCACCAATTTCTTCATAACCAAAAAATAATATGTATATGTTACAATGAAAATACTTGGACTGAATCAAAATGACCACTTGAACAACCAGTTTCTAGATAGGATAGGACCCAAACAAATGAACAATATTATGTTTCAATAAAAATGGACCAACACCAACACAACCAAGAGTAAATCTTTATGACACATCATAGATATAACACTTCAACAAAATCACTAAGAACATTGAATCCACATCTATGCATAGGATATGTTGACATCAATGAAAACCATTAATGAAAAAAACAATGATAGAATCAACATCACATTATAACAATCTCCCCCTCTTTCATTGATGGAAACATTCATCAATAACAAATCAAACAACTCACTATCAAAATATATCAACATCAAAGTTCTCTATTCTTCTCACCCTTTCACAAAAATGACAAAGGGCTAAAAATCCCCCTTACAAAATCACTCTTCTCCCCCTAAGAGGAAGCCACCAAGAATTGATCCAAAAAGAATAAGCATTAAATGCACTAGACCAATGCTCACTTCAGTGCATTTATTGAACACTAGGAAGGGGTATAACACCCAAATTCCCCCTAAGATACTCAAACTTATCCTTGTACAATTGGTTTGTGAAGATATCTAAAATCTTCTACTTTGTCATGTACATACTCAAGTTTAACCTTCTTCTCCAACATTTTCTCTCTCAAGAAATGATATATGATAGATATATGTTTTTTCTGGAATGCTACACTAGATTGTTTGAAGTGTTTATAGAATGGTATTATCACACAATTAATATTGGCTCATAAAATATTATACATGTATCCTTCAAAGTTTGTTTCATCCAAAATACCTAAGTAGAACTTGAGGATGTTGTAATGTATTCTAATTTAATGGTAGATAATGTTGGCATTACACCAACATCCCTGGCAGGATTGGTGACATGACTTAATTTCCTTGTGTGGATTCTATAAGTCTAGTGGTTGTATCAAGAATTGAAAGGTCAAGCTTTTGGTGCAATGACAACCACTACTTTTAACAAGTGGTATCAAGACCTGGTCACATGTTTGAATCTATGCAGGCTGTAGTGAGTAATGATGGTAGGGCCTGATTGTTGGCAGTGTGCCAACATCCCTAATGGGATTCATGGCATGGATTAAATGCCTCATATAGATTATAAAATTTGAGTGGTTGTATTAGGAACTGATAGGTTGATCTTTTGGTACAACAAAAACCACTAAATGTAATAGATAATGTTACAAAATCCTTCTTCTTGCTCAACCAAGAAACCAACTATGAGCTAAGGAAATAAGCTCCACCAATAGTACTTCGTCAGTTATCCTGACATTCAACCCAATCATCATCAGTATAATCTATCAAAGTGAAATTTGAACCTTTAGGATACCATAATCCAAAATATTTTATACCCTTCACATATCTAAAGATCCTCTTTACTATCATAACATGAGACTCTTTTGGTTCTTGGTGAAATATGGCTGCTAACAATACACCATACATAATATCTAGTCTATTACCAGTCATATGAAATTGTCTTCCAATCATTGATCTATAATTACTTGCATCAAATTTTAGAAAATAATCTTTTGTAGTTAACTTACATCCTATAATGATAGGAGTACATACTAGTCTATAATTTTCTAAACCAAACTTCTTCAATAACTCTCTGATGTACTTGGATTGAGAAATAAAAATTCCTTTACTATTTTGATTTACCTGCAATCCAAGGAAGAAATTCAACTCACTAATTATAGACATATTAAATTCCTTTTACATTTCCTCTTAAAATTTTATGCACAAGTCATCTTTTCCTCCAAAAATTATGTCATCAACATAAATCACGATAATTAAGATTTGATTTGAATAAATTCTATAATAAAAATTATTTTTATCAGATCCTTTTTGAAATCCTTGTCCAATCATATAATTATCCAATCTTCCATAATAGGCCTTGGATGCCTTCTTCAATCCATACAATTCTTTCTTCAATTTGAAAACAACATTCAAATCTTTTCCAAACTTGAATCCCTCTAGTTGTTCAATGTAGAATTCTTCCTTTAGTTATCCATTCATGAATGCTAACTTAACATCCTTCTAATAAAACTTGGAATCTCTAAACACTTAAAATGCTAAGAAAATATGGATCACCTCCATCTAGGAAATAGAGGCATATGTTTTACCAAAGTAAATACCTTCAATCTAAGTGTAGCCCTTATAGACCAATCTTTCCTTGTTCCTCATTACCTTTATATTTTCATCTAGCTTGTTTTGGAATACCCATTTTGTACTAATCACATTTTTATCATCTGATTAGGGCACAAGTTCTTGAGTGTGATTCTTCTTAATCTAGTCAAGCTCTTCCTTCATTTCTCTTACCTAGTTATGATCTAACATGCTTCTTCCATAGTTTTAGGCTCTATTTCTAAAAGTAAATGCAACAAAACTTTCTCTTGTGTTTCTTTACTTCTTGTAATAATACCATAATATTCTTATCACCAATAATCTAATTCTCTGAATCATTTCTCTTTATATACCTTGGGGTCTTAGTTCTAGATGCTAGAGGTTTCTTTTCCTCTTCCTCATCTTTCTTGTCTTATTTACCCTTGTACTTTATATAAAATTTATATTCAAGATATTTCTCAAAAATAAACTGAACCTCTTCATCAACCTTCACATTCACACTTTCAACAATCTTATTCAATCTCTTGTTGTAACACTAGTAGACTTTTCTCTTTGTACAATATCCCATAAATATACCTTCATCAACTCTTCTTTCAAACTTTCTTAGATTATCCTCATTTATTTGAATGAAGCATTTTCTTCCAAAAATATTGAAATATTTTACTATGGGTTCCCTTCCATGCCACATCTTGTATGATGTCATGCCATACTTCTTCTAGTAAAGAACTTTGTTAAGTGTGTACACAGTTGTATGAATTGCTTCTCTCTAGTAGACTTATGGTAAACCTTCTTCTTTGATCATTTTCCTTGCTACTTCCTATACTATTTGATTCATCCTTTCCTCTTTGTAGTACCTCCTATTTTTTCATTTTATTTCTTGGATATTTTAATTCAAGACACTCTTGTGTATTATATTTGATTATCTACATGATGAGATGCATTGATGACAATTCATTATTTTGATTGCTCGTATCTTCATTGTGGTAGATGGTTAGACTATGTTTTTGTTTAGTTTGATCATATCTGCATGATGATGCTAGTGATGTGACATGATGCCTTATGATGGTATTTTGTCATTTTGTATTTGAGACTATTGATTTATGATTATCAAGATGATGCTATTGGAATACTTGATTTATTGTGTCTTTTTTCTATGGATATATTGGTTATTTGCTTTCAATGATTTATGTGCAGAATAGTTGTAAAATGATTTATTTAAATATTCTAATTTAAATACAATATTAATGTAATGATATGATGTCTACTTCCTTACCTCACAAATTCTATGCACTTTTCCCTTTGTGCCAATATGAAGTGAAACAAAGTCGTAGTCACTTATTCATGAGATCTACACGATGTATCACTCTCCTTCATTGTTGATTAGAATGTATTATATGTTCTTTAGCTATTTATATCTTGAGAAAATTCACTTGATGTTTTATTGTTTCTATGAACATGTACCAAATACATTCTACCTGAGTTGCATAATTTGAGTGTATCTATGTCCCCCAATAGTGGCATTGGAGATAGTATCTTTGACCTTGCATACTCAGCCAATGTCATCCTTGTATGGATAATGCATCTAATTATTATATTACTCCCTCAGGTATGTTTTGGTGAATTTAGATTCATATTTCATATTGTGTTAGACCTATGAGTGTGTTTGTGCATTTAGATCCTCATAGTTGTCACAAAAGGTTTTATATTAAAATGTTAATTTTAATGTATTTTGGGGATTTTTAATTGCCAGCTAATTTGTCATAATTGGATTCCAAATGACTGGGATCAATTTATTTAATTTGGGAAAGGGACAATTGGATTACTTAAAATATTCAAATAATCTATTTTATAAGTCACTTTTGGAAAAGTGCTTATTATGTTGAAAAAAATAGTTTTTCACTGACTTGTCATGTGCTTTTGAGAAATTGGGATTTTTCTCCAAAATCCTCTTGGAGAAAGTTGATATTTTCTCACTATGAGAGATTTGGCCATCATATTTTCATGAGTGGCTCATTTTGTTCATGCCAATATTGTTCTGTGTTGCTGAAAATCCTATCTTCTTTCATCAAGTTTTGGATTTATTCTTTGCATTCCAATTTTTTCCCATACGTGTGAGGTAGTGCATATCACCATTTCTTTTATACTCTATATTTTTGCATGATATTGGTTTCTTTAGAATTTTGGGATGAGAATTAGCATTCTCCCACACTTGCATTTTATCTCATCACCTGGTTGGATGGGTGCGATTATTTATCTGTTTCCTCACTTTGCATTTTGGGTTTTTGACTTGTTATACTATCAGATTTTCCGTACATGCCTATAATTGAAATATTATTAGATTTTCAGAATTTTGGACGTTGAATAAGAAATGGGTTTTAATTTCATGGATTTCCAAGATGGTTGAATTTCGGGTGTTTTTATGTTTTCCTCATTTTGTGTGCCACCTAGAATGCATAAAAAAATGTTGGGAATGAACAAGTGATTATTCTTGATGATATTCCATGTTTACTTTATGATTTCAAAAATAGAATGGATATAGGACATTCTGGCTATCTTTTACTACAATCTGAATATGCCTTGTTGAATTAATTTTGTTGATTTTTGCCCTTTGCAAGAAATTGGTGGAAATTGTGTTTTTTTTTAATGTGTTTGAGAGTCTTCCTCATGTTAAAGAAAGAGGTATAAAGGATTCCATGGGAATTCATGTTGTTGGCATAGTGGCCAATTGAGTAGTGTGCTTTATGGTTTTGGATTTGTGAATGGATCCGTACTCCTGGTAAATGCCCAATTGAGTTGCTTTATGAATTTTCTTTGCATTATGATTCACGTGGATTTGAATTAGTGCTTTACTTGAGATCATATATTGAGTACATGATGGAGGAATTTGAGGCTGCATCACAAGAACATTGAGTGTGCCTTATTGGGATCTTGAGAGTATCGCACTCTTGGCTTGAGGCCAATTGAGTCCTTTTGTGTATTTTGGGTTTTTCTTTGTGGTATTTTTATTTATTTCCTCATTTCTTAACAAGAGGGTTTTAATTACTTGGGTAGAGTGTGGAGTGGATTCAAATGTACACCCCAGCCTATAAGTGGCTTGACCCAGTAATGTGGAGAAGTGCCCAATAAGTGAAAACATAATTAACTTAATGGGGTTAAAACTTAATAATAAGAGTTTGACTACCAGGCCACCTAAGGGTGTTGATCAAAGGTAATTTAGTGTCTCAACACATAAGGGTGTTGATCAAAGAAATGGTACATTTCCACCTACATGTGTTGATTGAAGATACATTTTGAGCTTGGCTATCTGCAAATGTTGATTGAAGACTTGATGCTACCCGGGCTAATGTGAACCAAATAATGAAACTCCACTAGAGTCCATGCATGTTTATTTTTATAGCCTTGAGTAGTGATCCTAAGAAATTTCATGGTGTTTATACTCTAAATGTGGTTTCATCCTCGAGTCATACATTATGGTTGGTGTGTGTGTATCCTTCTTTGGTGTGTTTGGAACTACATTGTGACCGTGGCTCGATTTCTATCTCTACAAGGATGGTGGGGTGGGCCTAAGGATTTCATGTGGTAGGATGGTGTTTCATTACTATACCACTTCAAGGGATCGATGTACAGGGACAAACCTTCTTGAGCTACAAGAATTGGATCTTGATAGCTCACTAAACTATGTCGTACTGCCTTATGCTTATGTATTTACTTGATGATCTTGATTCTAGACTAGATTACATTATAATTTTCATTTATGTACTATTGATGCAATAAATTGGTCATTGGCTTGATATGAATGTATTCAGTACTCCCCAACGTGGAGATAGATTTCTACCAGCCATATGTTGGTGTAAGATTAGGACTGGACTTGTTATTTTATATATTTTGGACCAAGTTTGTAGATCGATATCTGCTTCTTCTCGCTAATGTTTATGTCAATTGACATATCCTCTTGTTGATCAACACCTATGCTGTCATGCCCAGAAATCCACTACTGGGCAGAACACAAGAAAGATACTCTAAACAAAACAGATGCCTATTACAAATAGGAATAGGAGATATATGACTTTTAAATGCAAGATGCTGAATCTTTTTTTTTTTAAAGAAATTTAGAAATATTTTTCTGTTGTAAGGAAAAATAATGAAACTACATTAGAATCAAATCTTCTAATATAGTTTTGCCTCACATTTCATTCCTTTGAAACACAAATATTTGCCAAAATGCACAATATATTTAAACCTTCTTATAATGTCATATTAACATAGTTTCTTTTACAACCCAATGGCTTCAAATCATTTTTCTTTTATGCTCTGAAAAGGATACACCTAACTTCAAATGAGAAATACATAAATTTACATCTCCTTATACAAACATCATACTTTTTGAAAAGAACTTAACAAGAGACCTTCTTCTTTATACTTCTAAGAGGACCAAAAATCCTCCAACATTAGCATTTTTTCTCTTTACAATTTCTTCATGGAATACAAGATACTTCAAGGACCTACAAAAGAAATCTTTGTAGGATGGCCATGGGAAGCTCATCTCCTAGCCTAGGACTTTACAAGACCACCCCCAAGCTAGGAGAACCAATGCTAACCTGGGTATGCAAGAAACCAAATGACACACAAACACAACATATTGCACACATAGAACACCCTCCCATGGCTAACACAAGGAGCTTGAAATAAAGCTTCCTAAGGGTGAAGGTGGACCAAGTACCCAATGGGAGACAAGGCTAGAGATGAAAATGCAAGCCTTCAACAAGGCAACAATTCTTACATACAAAAGCAACATAACTCCTCTTCACACCCCAAATCAAAAAACAACCAAACATGACCAAAACCCTTATGACCCCCAAGAATATCAATGCTACTAGCCTAGCATGGACCCCATAATCCATGGTGCATCCCTCTCTCCCAAGAAGAGAGGCTCTACACCAAGAGGGCTATCAAACTCCCTTCACCCACAAGGCCACTCTTCCCTCCCAAGGGTGAGTGAGGCCTTGAACAAGAATCCCTTAACAAAACACAAAATGACAAGAAAATACATGCAAATCTTTACTTTCATTACAACACTTCATACTACAAAATCAGCATACCAATAAGAACATACACAATGTAGCATAAACAAGAACTAACTTTCCTCATTCTTTCATGGAAGCCATAAGCAAGACACCATAGAAGAGAAGTGTAAAGCTTGAGAGTTACCCACCTTGCATTAGAAGTTATGGAAATGAAAACTGAAGTATAACCCTTCCCTTTTTCTCTTTCCTTCCTTTTCTCCTAAATCCCTTAGTAGTCTCTAAAGTTAGAGAGTGGGTGATTGAGAGGAAAACTCTCGTATTTCCCCTCTATATTCAAAATCCTCCCATTCTTCCAATTCTTGGAAGAAGTGTGAGCCCCTATTGGTCAGTCTTCCCAAATCCTCACACATTACTAAAATAAAGGCTCTTTAAAGGATAGTGGCATGGAAATTAGACAAGGTTTGTCCTCCCAATGAAAGTGATCTTCCCGAGGGCATGCTTCCCATTATGATTTTCGGCCATCTTGGATAAGTAACTCTTTGGAGGCTTCCCAAGGCCTAAATAAGGTATCTTATGGTCAAAAAATCCCCTAACCTATAGGTATATGAAGTGGGCTAGTAAAAAATAGGTTAAACGCAACCCTAGGTGGCCATATAACCCCTCAAAAACCCTAGTTAAGATTACATACGAATTTCAATGGGTATGATTCCACTTTGGGCTCACAAATCAAGTAGTTCTTATGGAGAACATAGCTAGGTACCTAGTGGGAAAGGTGGGTCCACAAGCTTTCCAAGTGGACATGCCATGACACATCATTTTACAACAAGTGTGCCAATTGGCACTACATAACACATCACAACACACTTGGCAAGTCCACTTGTAAATCTCACAATTAAATGAATGCAATGCAAATAACATACACACCATACACTATACGAAGGAAAATACATTACAATGAGGTTTTGTCTCTTCAATAGACACAACCTTGGCTTTACAAGATTTACATAGGGATTAGTCATGATTCTCCGATAAAATTCCATGGCCATGATCCTACACACTCAATTTAAACATCAGTAACCTCAAGAAGTATAGTCATCAAAATTCAAAATGCAGAATCAACATTACCATTAAAATTATCTAACACATGAAGTACATTCTTTTTGTCTCTATAATCCTTCATCATAATTTTAATCGTTACTTTAATCATTACTTTCAAATGAACATATGTAAATTGAATCAAAAGAACATAATCTCATTAACTCATATGTCACACTAATCATTCCAGATCTATATAAATCAAGATATAGTTTTTATCCAATTTACATAAGCATGCATTTTGACAATTCAAAAATCATTTATATGGCATAAAATCAAGTAACCAAATCATCAAGTAATTCTCATAATAATGTCCTAAAATTCATCAATATATTTCATCACCTAACCTTTAACCTTCACAAAATTTCACATCACAACAATAATTCAAATTGTGATTAATCATTTTCCTAAACAACTCATATCAGCATATGTATATATATATCTGAATTGTGACAACTTAGTATTCAGCTAAATCAATCATCAAAATAATAGTCATAATGTATCATAGGGTTAACATTGTGAGTATGGAAGCATCATAAAATGTAATGTTTTCACATCTACTGTAATCGAACCTTTGTAAAAAGGGGTAAAATCTTCTTAATTAATCATAACTTAAGCCAATTACTAGGTCTACCATAATGATAATGAAAAAGATATGACGGGTCTAGGGTGAGGCCTCACATATGCCCTCACTAGACTAAGAATGTTTTGTCTCAAATGTTCACTAGTCATGGATCAACATCTCCACTGATCAAAGTCTCTACTTCATGGATCATCATCTCCATCTTCTCATCGATGTCTTCACTTAGTAATCTTATTTTGTGAGAAGTTTTTCTAACTGGGTATTTTGTGGGTGATTTTGGGTTGGATTCCTAAGGGTTATCATATTCTTTGTGGACCTTGTTGATGTTTTTTTGTGGATGTTTTCTTATGTACTTCTTATGATCTTGGTTAGAAAGGTAAATGAACTTGTATGGCTAATCATAGTAGGAACATCTATTTTGGCTTAAAAATAATATCTATGCTTGGGAGTTGTTTGAGTAATTGTCTCCCTTCTTTGTTAGTCATGAATGATTTTTGGCTTATCCTCTTGTGGTTCATGGATGTTGTCTAGATCCTTTAAAAGAAACTCAAGAATGTGTGTTCTCCATTTTGAGTGTACGATTGGTTTCTTGAGAATTTTTAGAGGTTCTTATTAAGACTTTCTCTTGTATACAAACCTATGATGTTCATGATGTTAGCTTAAGTTATGGTTTATTGTTTATAAGATGTTTATATGATGCATTGGGTTACATAATGCTTAAGATATATTAACTTATTTAGTTATAAAAAACAAAAATTCATTTAGTGCATGTTTTACCCTTTGGTTCCAAGGGTTCCTGAGTGAGGAATTACATATAGTACTATAGCCCATGTTTATATATTATCATCTCTATGTTATGCTCCTATTGTGTTTGGTGTGATTGATGTGTAGTTTATATATACCTTATGATGGATATATTCCTTTCTTGTTGCCTTAGTATGGATTGGTGTATTTGATTAAATGTGTTTTTGATTCATACCTTATTTTGATCTGAGAGGTTCCTCCTAGACATGGACATTGTCAATGGAATGCTCATCGAGATGACTGTGAAGGGGAGCATTGTGAGGAGGAGCATCACAAGGAAGAGTATAGAGATGAGGAGGATAATGAGGATCACCATGAGGACTATAGAGAGGTTCATGGTGGTAATGATGGGAACCCTCTATTGATTCAACTGATGGATGATCTTATAGCATAGTTGGGACCTCATCAAGATGATTTTTACAATGGGGATTCATGGATATTTGAGCATGAGGGGAGGAGAGAGAATGAGAATTATCGTACACCACCAGTTTCAAGATATGGTCATAGGATAGGTAGGGAAGTCAAGAATGAAGATTAAATACATGCAGGGCTTATGAGAGACTTTATATGTGCCTATACTTGGTTGTTGGAACTTAGATGTTTCTTCACTATGAACCCTTGTGTGAGAAAAAATGGAGCCCAGTGTTCCATCATGCACCTAAGATATTTTATGTCTATTTGGTGGTGTACAGAGGAGAAGAAGATTAAGTTGGATATATCAACTATCATTTGGGAGATATTTGAGGATAGGTTTCATGAGAATTTCCTTTCTAAGTAGGATAGAGAGGCACATTCTAATGAGGTCCATGAGCTCTAATAGGGGACTATATTAGTGGATCAGTGTGAGAAGAGGTTCTTTGAGCTGAGGTAGTATTCTAACTATAACCATGATGAGATCTTGTTAGTGCAACACTTTATTCAGGGCCTCAATAGATGTATCCATGTGTGTATTTTGTGGTCAATGTAAATCTGCAACACAACACTTCAATAGAACATTAGATTGTTAGTTTAAATTAAATTTAAAGCAATTGAAAGCCATTTAAACTAAACAAAATCATCCTATTGCTCTCTAAATAACACAAGTATGTAAGAATCTAAGTTTACTCTCAGATTTAGACCCTAAATAAGACAATGCATGTTAGAATGAGAGATTCATATCAAATGCAACTAAGAAACTAAATTCATCCATGAAAGCCATTGATTCATTAACCATTAAGCATGCAAATTCAAGTGTTTTCTAATTAGCCATGAAATGAAATATGCAACATGTAAGTATGAATTCAATTAACTATTAATTCTTAATTCATCAAATAATCCTTTGTTGAGGTTCAAAAATTCATCTTTTATAGAACTTTAGAAATTTGGATGGTTGAGACACATCCATGAGGAATGGTTGAGATGCCTCCAAACTTGATCCATGTGAGTCATCCATGTGATGAGCTCTCATTGGTTAAAAGTGTCCTTGTTGTCCCCTTGAGAGGTGACATGTCATTTTTGAGTCTTTATTCATTTGTTTTAATTAATTATTGCAGCCATGCATTTAATGAGATTGATTTAATTAGTTAGGCTTAGATGTAATCAATATGATTTTTGCTCAATTATTGATGATTAATGCTTTATTTATGAAGTTTTATTGATTTTATCAAATTTGATGAATTATGTTAATAATCAAGAATTTAATTAACATAATTAGGAGTTTATCCTGAATTAGGGGAAATGGGGCCTTAGGTTCTATTAGCCCAATTTTAGGTGATTACATTTTCCCCTCTTTGAATTGCTTTGCGAACAACACATGGATTGAAAGAAAATCTGATTTATTGCATGATTTAGTAGAAATGATAGATTCAAGGAGATTTAGAGAGCAACGAGAACCACTCTGAACTCAAGTGATTTAGAGACTAGTGAGGACCACTTTGATTCTAAGGAGATTTAGAGAGAAGTGCATCCATTCTGAGAGATTTAGAGAGTAGTAAAGAGAACTACTCTGAATTTGAGAACTCTAAACTTGATTGAATGAAATCCTACATGATTCAAAAGTCATCAAATATGAACTTAATTGAACAAGAATTGACCATATTGATTCCAAACTTATTGAATGAAAATCGATAAGAGATTTGGATAGAAATTTCTAGTTAGATTTGATTTGCAGTAACTGAACATTACGAAAAATAACCAATTTGATTTGAAGTGATGAAATTAATCAATGTCAGAAATATTAACATCATCAACCCGATTGAAGATAACTGTCATACCCTTAGTGTTCAAGAATTTGATTGAAAATTTTGAATTTTGGTATGATTATGCCCCCTCGGGACCAAAATTGGAATAAATTCTGATAAAATTGGTGTTTTCAAGCATGTAAGAGATACTACAATGGTTGAAATGGATCTAGATCAAGTGCAAATCATTTAGAAAGTGTCAAAAATCAATGAGGATTAATTTTAGTGTCAAAGAAACATTGTTTGACCAAGTTTGAATAAGAAAATAAGAGGGTTGACCAAGTTTGACTGATGTTTGACCAATATCTTGGTTTGAAAATTTGATGCATGAGTGAGAAATTCACTTCTCACAAATTTTGATAAGCTTTTTATGTATTAATTACGCTCTGCGCAGCTTTCGTAACTTGCATTTGACTAAACTTTGACTTTTGTTGACTATGCATTTGAGTGATAATCATCACTAACCTTATTTGCCATGTTTTTCGTATCCTTTCTACTCATTTTTCCCATGTTTGACTGTAATTTAACTTAGTTGACTTTTGCTTTTTGAAGGTTGACTTTTCTCTATAACTTTATTTTTACTGCATTTAAGTGATATGGATCACCTATTTCAATTTTGATCCTGATATGAAGGTTCTGTGACATCCTTCTATGAAAGTGCCCTAGGTCACCCGGGTCCTGTAGAGGCCCTAATAGGTCAAAAATGGTCATTTTACTATTCATTTTCACTTTTACCTATAGTAATTTCTAAGCTCTGACCAACGAAATAGTGTTCCCTATTGAGCGACATCGGTTTGAGCTAGCGTAATGTCATGACCGACCAACACACTATGCGGCACCTATGAGTACTCAATAATGCTTCCATTCAAATTTGTAATTTCAAATTTTCCCTTTTTTTATGCTTTGTATAGCCAAATTAGTTTTAGATCACATCTCGTAAAGAGGATCGCACCACATCCATCATGTGTCACATCCAATTTTTTACCAAATTCTTGATCGCGTCCTGGATTTCTCAGATCGCACCCTCTTAGGTTGCATTCAGTGAATTTTGTCCAAATTTAAAGCCAGTCAACTAGATTATCTCGACTAGTTAAAATAGAGTCGCACTTAGTTTAAGGATCGCATCCCGCATATTGTGTATCACATCCCAAATGCAAAGTGTCGTATCTAGTTAGGGTATCCCATCCCATGTATCCCAAATTGCATCCATGATCTAGGATCACATTTGGTCTGCTTTGAATTTTGAGTCAACTTTGCTTGTCTGTCTGATCCTTTTAGGCAATTTTACTTCATTTTTTTCATGTCTAATGCTAACATAGTGCCACTTTTTCTTGTGTGTAGTCTCAGTTTAGTCTCATGTCATTTCATTCACCTAGGTCAACATAGGTGTTGGAGCTTCATGAATATCTTACCCCTGCCAAGATGCAAGTGATTGTGTGGTGTGGTCTCTAGAGTCTTGCATATTTTTCCAACATTCAAGTGAATCGAGGGTTGTTTACTACTCTTGCTGAGAGATGCAACTCAGAGCACAAAACCTTCCACTTACATACTGGTGAGATGACCATCACTCTAGAGGACATCTAGAGGATACTTCATGTTTTGGTGATGGGGTCATGCGTGAGTATGAGACGAGAGCCCCTGTGGCAACAAAAAAGTGTGTTTATTTTGTGGTCAATGTAAATTTGCAACACAACACTTCAATAGAACATTGGCTTATTAGTTTAAATCAAATTTAAAGCAACTGAAATCCATTTAAACTAAACAAAATTATCCTATTGCTCTCTAACTAACAAAAGTATGTAAGAATCTAAGTTTACTCTTAGATTTAGACCCTAAACAATGATAATGCATGTTAGAATGAGAGATTCATATTAAATGCAACTAAGAAACTAAATTCATCCATGAAAGCCATTGATTCATTAACCATTAGGCATGCAAATTGAAGTGTTTTCTAATTAGCTATGAAATGAAATATAAAATATGTAAGTATGAATTCAATTAACTATTAATGCTTAATTCATCAAATCATCCTTTGTTTAGGTTTGAAAATTCATCTTTTATAGAACTTTAGAAATTTGGATGGTTGAGAAACATTGACGAGGAATGGTTGAGATGCCTCCAAACTTGATCCATGTGTTGGGATTGGAAAGATAAAGTACTGAGAGGGGAGGGGTGAATCAATACCCTCAAAATTTTTTAACACAACACTTTACAATAGTAGTTCTTAACTAACCAACTGATTCCTTGTTTGAAACATACATTTATATAACTAAAAATGTAAAGTGCATGTAAACAAAACAATAAATCATCCATGAAAATAAGTACTCATGACATAGTTATTTTGGTTATGCAGAAACCCTTGTTAGAAGGTAAGAATTTTTATGGGGATGACACCCACAAATTCATCACTACTACAGTAAATAAAGTATGCCGATTAAGGCTACAATTATTGATCATTTATGATGATCTTACCCTATTAGGAGTAACAAAATATTGACTAGATCTACCTAGTTAAAGGATTTAAACAATACAAAGTATGTGTGTACTCAGTTAAGAGATTTACAATAAGAACTGTTAAGTTCACTCTGTTAAGAGATTTTGATCTGCTATAATGGTTAAATTGATAACAAGTAAAGTATTTGTAAAATGACAACTAATCTTGTCTGATTTGGATCTATGAAGTACAAAATAGATATGACCTCAGTGTGATGTATATGTCATTCTGTCCTACTCGGTAGGCTTGAATGTATTCTGATAAAAACTGATTTTGCCTCTCATAAACCTTCTGTCATAAATCTTGTGTCTGATCTCCTGATGTCCTTAGTGCAGCTACTGCTTCATAATCCATTTCCATAATGACATCTTTACAATTATATATCAAAAAATCTTGACCTAATTAGGGTTTACATCATCTTAGAAAACCTACAATCAACAGTATATAAAAATAACCTAGATCTACCATTACATAGGAATGATCACAAAAATTAATGATTACATCCATATTAAATATGTCTCGATCTTGGTAAACTATTTATATGATCGGTGTAAACTATTTTCATAGATAAATATGTCATTCCTTATTACTATGTTGTTTCATGTTCTACTCAGTAATCACTACATTCAATGTTCGGTAAACTACTGATGCTTGGTGTGTATGAATGCTCAGTCAAAATTGTATTCAGTTAGCTTGAAGTTCTACCTTGTCTCTTCTTGGTGTGAATGCTTTGTATGCTTAACGGACTAACTTTTTGTCTCCTTATTCCATCCTTTACCGACTGAATAACTTGTTGATACTAATGGAAATCTATTAATGCTCAAATAGAGATAACAATCTCCCCCTTTGGCATTAGTATCAAAACCTTATGTATATGTACCAATTAAATTAAAATTATACTAACTCCATAGACTCTTTACAAACTCCCCCTTTGTGCATGCTCTCAGTGGTGTGAAGTACATAGTGGAATATACATCATTTCCCCCCTTTTTGAAATTAATGCCAAAATAAAAAAATGTAGTTACAACTTATCAAAAATGTGCTTATGGTTTTTCTGCAGAGTTGCTAAGAGTTTCTCCCACTCCTCTTTCAAGTTGTCAAGAGCAATGTTCTCAAGACCGACTTGTGCATGCATATCAAAAATATTCTCTAGAACTAAAATCTCAAGGGTAAAAACTAAATATTTTTCCTTTTCAACATGCCTTTCCATTATTTTTAGGTGTGGAAGTAGCTCGACTTGTAGCTCAGTGACTTGGTCACTTATAGTATCTTTATGCTTCCTCAATTCTGATCTCAACCGCCTAAGTTCTTGAACTTTTATTATATTCTTGTGAAAATCATTTGGTTCAGTTAGAGATAAGTTTTCACTAGTTTTGATCTCTTCATCCATTTTTTAATTTTCTCACTAGCCTCGATAGTGAAATGTTCAACAGTGCATAATTTAAACAAAATTTGAATTTTTTTTTTAGTAATAGATTCAAGCTTGGTTATTACCTTAGATAACTTAACCTTGTTTATTGCCACTTCTTGGCTGATTCTTTCTACTAGTGTGAGACCTACCTGATAGTCATATTTATACTACTTTTATTTTTATGCTTTCAGTACTTATTTCATAGATTTACTTGACTATTTGAGACACTTATGTATTTGAGGATCTGTTGAATCCTATGTTATATGTTTGGTACCTCATTATGTAATCAGGGTACACTCAAAATACTATATGTTTTGATTTAGTTTCAGTTTATGATGATGCCACATATGATGTATTATGGTGTTATATACTATTACGATGGAAAGTTGGTTTACGAAATTGATGTTATGCTAGTTTATTCATTCACATACATAGTTTTATACCATGCAGTATTGATGATGTATTGTGTTTTATATCATGTTGATTTGGACCTGCTGATGTGTGTAATGAGTGTGTAGGATTAGTTGACCATGGATCTAAATGCGGGGACCCAGTATTGGAACCTATGTTAATACTGTGCATTCCAAGGTCCTATTTGTATAAAGAAATGTGGACCTTGTTGTATAGTCTTTATTTCGTGAATGTGGTTTGCATGTGTGTATTTAATATAGTTATTGTAAATGTGAATCAGTCATGTCATTTGTTTTAATTAAATGTTCCAAATTTGGCAAATGGTTGCATAAGTGTTGGCATGGTTAGTGAATTGTATTTGGTTGGGTCAAGGGTTTGACTAGGGGTTAACCTTAGGGTAGAATCAAGTTACCTTGGGTCGAGAAGTTTCTAGATAGTCAACCTTGACTTGGAAATGCATGGGTAAACTTTAGGTGGAGTTTAGGAGGGTCATTTGAGCTCCCATGGGTTAACTAGGGTCAGTTTTAACTACCCAAGTTGGTACCTTGGGGGTTAGGAGTCATTTTCAGCCCATTAAGAGCCTTAAAACTCATTTATGACACCCCTAAAGTCATGATTTCTAAGTTGTGCGAATTTGAAGAGTTGTGAGGTTTTGGTTAACCTCTCTCTTCTTCCCAACTTGTAGTCAACTTCATTTATGGAGAAGGAAGACAAGTGGAAGAAGGGAATGGAATTTTCTTCCCCTCTTGTGATAAGTTCCTAGATTTTAGTGATTTAGCCTATTTAGGGAAAGTCTTGGAAAGGGTTTGAGTGTTCACCCACTCTCTAGTTTTAGAGACCATTCACATTGGAAGGAGCTGAGGGAAGGATTAGCTTGGAAGGACTTTTAGCTTTCAGAATTTCAACACTTGGTTGGCCAAAGGTTGGCCCTTGTGTTATTTCTTACTTTTCTTGCATTTGTTTGAGCTTGGAGCTCCATTAATGGAGTCCATGGCTTTTTATGGTTTTTCTTTTGAAATTCATGTTTTAAAATATGGTGACATAAGATTCAATAAATTATTGTCAAGAAGGATCAGGAAGACATATGGCGATAGGATGGAATGAAGACATTAGAGGGAGTTACACTGATGGGCATATTGGTATAGCGATGTACAAATGTGGAATAAATATT
The DNA here is from genome assembly GCA_027943335.1 of Chamaecyparis obtusa. Taxonomy (NCBI): domain Eukaryota; kingdom Viridiplantae; phylum Streptophyta; class Pinopsida; order Cupressales; family Cupressaceae; genus Chamaecyparis; species Chamaecyparis obtusa. The sequence continues at coordinate 674,968 of BSBK01002251.1, read as the reverse complement.
GAGTTACCCTGATTACCGATGAGGCTATCAGTATGAAATATATCGATGGAAAGGAGAGGAATGATTTTATAGTAAGGAAATAATGACATATATCAATGGTATCAAGAGGAAATGTTTGTTGGGGAAACCTATGCAATGAGAGGTTTTTGTCATGTCAATTTGATTTTCAACTAATGAAAATGATTTCTGATGAATTCTCTAATTGGAGATTTGCAAGGGAGAGACTTCAAAGATACCTATTAAAATCCAGTGGTCTGCAAGATAAATGTCTATCAAATCTCTAGAAGTTTCTTTAGATTTACTACATCACATCTACATCCATGTTGGTGACACTTCTCTAGCTCAGTAAATGTAGTTGTTAAGATCAGAGGAAGGAATTTGACTTGGATCTTTATTTGTTTCACTGGGAGTCGTGATGAGGTAGTGGTGGCACATTTTTGTTGCCTCATTTCGCAAGAGTTCATCTTGAACTCAAAGAAAAAATGGGTGACTCATTGAGTCTCTTTAGGAGAACTTTATAGTCAACTTGGAGTTGTCATCATACATATTTGGTGAAGGGATACTTTCATGTCTTTTGGACACTATTTTGAATCTTTTGGAGTCCTCTTTTTGAGGTTTTTAGTTTTTATTCGAGTTGCATTTGTGAAATACAATTGCACTTTTTGAGGATCTTGGTTGGTTTTGAAGTTGTTATATACAACTCTTTTGTACTTATTGAAGGGTATTTTTTTTTGGAGAGCCTATGTTATGTGACATATTTATTGTCCTTCACATTGTGCTTACTTCTATTAATATATCATTGAGAGTTGATGGTTTTGGCCTTTGGAGCATAATACAACTAGTTTTGATCTACTTTGTGAGTTATTTTCATGTCTACAATAGGTGTATGTTGTTCATTTTCCATGTTTATCCAAAAAACTTGAAATTTATATCTCATTTTTGCACCTGTTTAAAGTTAGTGAATTTCTCTACATAGGTCATAGGTTGTGAACATTAGTGAAGATATATTGGTTGTGATTTATATCCTTATAATATTATTCATTAAAGCCTTCTTGTGAAACATTGTTATGTAGATAAGATTTCATAAAAGCTATGTCTTTTGGTTAGCTATTATAGCATCGTTGTGTTGATAAAATATCAAATCCTCTATTTTATTTTGGTGCATCACCTATTTTCAGTTTAATCATTATTTCATTCTATTTATCCTTCACCATTTTCCCACAAGGTTTCAAGTTTAACTAGTTAAATGTGAAGTTACTATTTAGAACCCAACCTTATCTAGAGGTCCAACCAACTTATAGGTTACCCAAAACCTTTGGTTGTTCCCATGTTTCCCCAAAAGTGTTGAATTTTCTAAAGATTTAACAAGGGTGCACATTTGGGAGTTAACAGATTTGGTATGCCTAGTGGGATAGTTCAAATTGAAAAAGTTAGAATAATTCTTAGTTCTTACTAGTTTTGATATGTTGCTAGAAAGTTTTAAACCTATGAGAGGTCATTTTTTTTAATATCTGGCAAGTCTGAGAAAGTTTTAACTAGTTTCAAATAGAGAAAGTGTTGAATAATAGCTTACCATCCTCCTTTCCGTAAAAGTGTTCCTCATGAAACATCATACCAATCATATCAAAGTAGTTATGCTGCTAATTTCAAGAAAAATAACCCTATTAAAATAGTTACCCAACAATTTCCATACACTTTCCACCCATCCACCCCTACTCAACCTTCTTGGAAGCATGCCTATGCATATCAACATCCCCAACATAACCATTTTGTTGCAAGCGATCATGGTGGTTCTCAGGATTAGTCACAACATGTTGTAAACATGAGCCTAGATGATATTGTGTCAAACTTCCAAGAGAAACTAGGATTTGTAAAAAGAGAAAATGAGTATTATACATGTAGCAAGAATGAGGCTATTACTTGCATGAGTTCAAGAGCTAGAAGATAAATCATCCTTTTGTTCTCCAAGACAACCTGTGAAAGTAGAGGTTCTCAAGATTTCATCTCCAAGTTCCAAGTTAGATGTTTCTCCTCAATCTCCAAGTAAGTCTTCCAAATTTGAGCTTCCATATTATAGGGGTAGCAATCCTATAAATGATAAATAACAACCCCTATATGATCTCCTGAGTGAAAAAAGTTAGCCAAACCAATTCATTAGTTCTCATTTTTAGTTATATCAAGATCTTGAACCAAATAGTCAAAGTCTTAAGCAGCCATGGAATCCTTCATGGACTCAGCATCCTGATTTTAAAATGCCAAATCTTAGCAAAGATATTCCATTTATACTAGTCCAAGATCAAAAAGAGGAATATAAAGTTTTTGTTTTTTGTACCTTTCCCTCAGCCAAAAATAAGGTTGCTCATGTTTGTTAAGAATTGCATAATGGTAAAAAGGTGAAAGAGCATAGCAAGTTGGGACAAGAGGTCCTAATGAATTTATTTGATGAACTTCTTGGCTATTTTGAGAAGTGATGAAAATGAGGAAGATGTTATTCTAATCACATTTGTAACTAGTTTGGAGTAACAAAAGGACCAAGATATGAAAACTGATACAAATCTTAAGGAGGACTGTTTTAACAATATTATTAAGGTTTTCTAATGTGTGAAGCTTGATGTTGATATATCAAGTGAAAGCTTGTTGAAGGAAGCTATCTCAATGTATGAGCTTGCTTTCATTTAAGGGAAAATTCCTATTGTGGAGTATACCTCCTTGTGTGATAATGAGAATTTCAAGCTAGAACCATTTGTTCCTAAGAGCCTTCCTTGACCTGATAGATTTTATGAGGTATTAGTTGTCCTAGAAGAGGAAGATGGCCTTTTGACCATGGAGGAGGAATAAACATTGAAGGTAATCATACAAATTGAATCACATGGAACTGATATTTATGAGAAGCATGATGTATTTGTGAAAGAAGTAGTTGCCAAAAAGGTGGAGCCACCCAAAAATGCTCTAAGTTCATATTCTCAAGAGGCTTCCCAATCAGGCATCTGGTTGAGATGGAGGCAAGCATGAAGGTACTAGCTATATCAAAACTTGAGTATGAAGGTGAAAGTGAGGAATAAAAAACACAACATGATGAACCATTCCAAGCCAATCATCTTTTCAATCAACATGGTGAAGTAAGTGAAGTTATTCTCTTTCTTCAAGAAGTGTGCCAATAACTGATCAAGTATATGTTATTTTTCCATCTCCTTGAATTTGATCATAAGAATGTTGTCCTTTGCACATTTCTAAGAAAAGTTAGATATTTCACACAACTTGTGAATGGTTTTTTTTTACCAGATTATGTACTAGCTAGTGTAGCTTAGGTTAGGTTTCATGCTTTCAATAAGGTGTTTTTGCACCATAGGTTAGTGTGTGTGTGAAAATTGTACCTAATCTGTAGACACAACACTTCAGTAAAACATTAGATGTTAGCAAAAATCAAAATCGTGCAAAATTAAAATCTAATTTAACCAAGCAATTTATTGCCTTCTAGTAGGTGCGAGATTGATGTTCTCAGATTGTTATCGAGATCAGTGACCTAGACGACACCTAAACGAAGGATTTGAATGCAAAATTGATATGAAATATGAATGCAATTAATCTATTTTTTTGGTATTTTCTATGCAATAATAATGAAAAACTTATATGAATCTATGCTAATATGGAAATTGATCTAACAATGATATGAATCTATGCTAAATGATATGCAATGCTCAAAATTAGAAAGATCTCACAATAGCTTGGATTCACAAAGATGATTCTTCAGACTCCAATTCGACAGCGTGAGAATGCAAATTTGTGGATGAATTATGAAGAGCTGAGCCTTGATTTTATAGAAATCTAGGGCTTTGGAGGTGCATAGAAGAAAGCCATAAATCACTCAGATTAACTCAGCTTGATTTTTGAGTTATTTGATAATAAAGATAATTTAATTCACAAAAATATGCAAATCATGCAAAAATAGCTTTTTAACTCAAATTAGAGTTTGGATCAACTTTTTGAACTCCAAAAGGATGTTGAGTTCTAAAAAGTCAACACTTTGCATTGATTTTCTAATTGGAGTTTAACTGTTTCTTTTGAATGTGCATAATAATTATGAATTAATTAAATAAATAAAGTGATTTATGCTCAACTTAACTGATTTTTGAAAATAAATAATTGATTTATGGGTTAATCAATTATTTAATCAAACTTTTATTAAAAACTATATTATTAAATAATGACAACTTGCTTTAATTAATTAAATAAAAATTTAATCAATTATTCATAGGATATTGGATTTATTGTCAAAATTAAATAATACAATTAATAATAGATAGAATTAAATTTAATTACACAATTAAGTGGTAAGATATTAAATCTAATTAATTAAATATGAAAATATTCAATTAATCAAACTTAGGATAAATGTGATTTATCACCAAATAATCATTAAATTAAAGATAATTAAGAATAATTAAGAATATTGCTAGGAATATTCTCTGATGCAGAATTTAAGATAATCAATTAGATTCGATGATGTGCAGATGTGCCTTAGGTTAGGACTTTGATGTCGATTTCGTTCGAATTGTTGATATAGGAGATTAATGAACATATAGCTAATTTTTGGGGTATTACATATTACCCCTCTTTGAATTACTGTGCGAAGCATAGTGGTTCAAAGATAGTCTGTGTTTGATAAAGATATGAAACTGATGTTTGAAATTAATAATTGATATGAGACAGAAGTTGATTGATATTGATTTGATATGGAGATAATAGGTCCTGAATGACCAAAGATAATGTCCACTATAACAACAAATGAACCTATGATTGCGAAAAAGTGTCAAAACACCTGATTCCAAACCTTAGGATTGCAAAGAAGTGAGTGACCAGTTCTAGACTCGATTGTCTTAGCAGAACTAGCAGGTATCACATCCGGATCCTTCAGTTGCCGAAGAACTAAGGAAAGAACACTATGATCTGATGGTTACAAAAACTAATACAGTTTACAAGATTAGGAGAATACCAAATTGATATGGATCGATGAATCTGATATGCCCCAAGTGATGATAGATTTTCCCCAAGCGATGAGGTCTTTTGATGAATCAGCAACTAGACGTGGTTGTTGTCTTGATTACTATGGAAGATATGATAGAATTTGATTTATAGACTTTGAATGGTGTGCAATACCATGCCCCCTTCGGGATTAAAATTGAAATCTAACAAGAAAAGTCAGCGTTGAGAGTTCAGAAGTATGTTAATTGATTGGAAAAGTGGTTATACACGTTCAAGAATGCATTCTACATTGTTTGAAGGTCCAAAAGACCAAGTTTGACTAGGTTTGACCATGAGTTGATCATGGCTGACCAAGTTGAAATTTTGAGAGTTTGATGTAGGATAATCAATTAAGTTGAATTATGAAATTTTGAGAGTTTGACATAATAAACGATCTCAGATTTTGATTTTGATCCCAAAAAAGGATTCTACTTGCTATTTCATTGGAGGAACCTTCGTGTGAGATTCAGCTCTTGTTAGATTTGAAGATGCAAGTGGAGAATTGTTTAAGCATTGAAGTTTGTTTAGCCATTGTGAGATCATGCAAACATGCAAAAATGCAAAGAGACATGCAAAATAAAATGCAACCTAGGACCTAGGACCTAGTCATTGATCATGTGTTGATTTGTTATCATCATTGAACTTTTAGGTAACCGGATAAATCAATACAATGCCCACTAGCTATGAAACCATAGACATATGAATATCAATTTGTATGCGCAAGAATCAATACAACACCCACTGGTCAACAACCATGGATATATGAATATTGATTTTATTTTCAGAATGTCAGATTAGATATAAGCATCAAAGTACAAGCACCAAGATAACCTGAGTATCATGTCCATTTTGATATAGCAATTTGTATAAGCATCAAAACATAAAGGTCGTGATGACCTGAATATGCCTTGCATGACAAACACATCAAACAACCAAGAGATTATTCTAAATCTGATGTGAATTACTCGTAGTGACCCTTTATTGTTCACATCCTTAGGTAAGATTGTGTTTCACAGTAGGAGAAAGAACTCACTCAAAAAGACAATAGTTAGATCAAACTTCCTTGAATTTTCTAGGTATCAATGGTCGAGGTACGCATGGCCATCCAATTCGAGATAGAGGCTCTTACAGTCAGACACCATTTCAATCCAGAATTTCCAAAGTTGTTAGATTTTCACATACAAGAAGAAAACAAAGAAAAGATTATGCCCCTAGTCATCACTCTCTAAATCCTATAAAGGACATCATTGAAGAGCTCGAAGGGACACAATATGCAAAAATCTCAATGTGAATCAGTAAGCATACAAGGAGATAAAAGCATGTAAAAAAGCATAGATTGTTTTCAGTTTTTAGTTTGATGTTGATTGCGTTGTTGTAGATGCAAAATCCTTTCTGGAGACAAGACAGACTTGATTGACTCAAATGAAGCTTCAAAGGACTCTGACTAGATATGAGACGTCTAAGATATACTGGAGGCCATAGGATATGACATTGATTGCCCCCAAGTTTGAACATTGATAGGATATAGATGCTTGAGTTGTTTGGTGTACAGACTGACTTGTTAAAAACTGGAATGCAAAAATAAACTGGGAGATATGTAAAAACTAAAGCAAAACTGAAAGCTAGGAAAGACCAAGATTGTGCTGATAGATGGAGCGTTTTGAAACAAGTGGCACCCATTTGGTAGGTTTTCACTGTATGCAACCTAAAATGGTCACCTAGACTTTGGGCCCCCATTCAACAATTTATCAAATCCCTGAATCAATATTTTCAAAAATCAATATTTTTCAATTATATCAATTTCCTTGATCAAATCATAATCAATTCAATATTTCCTAAGGTTCGAGCCTTATTTAATTTAAAAGAGAATAAAAATAAAAATCTTATTTAATTAAGAGAACATGCTCCCTTTTAATTAATTAAAAATCTCTTTTAATTAAATAATAAAATCACTTTATCCTAAGCCTTTATTTAATTAAAAGGAATTTCCTCCCCTTTTATTTAAATAAAAAATCTCCACTTTTCTTCTTATCTTATCTTGCACAAATAAAACATTATTCTTATTTTATAAAAAGAGAAAAAACACTTTTTGTCTCATGCGGGACACAAAAGTCAACTCTTATTTTCTCATTGGAGGATATTTGTGCATAAGGATCAAGCTTCTTTTTTTTCCACCATTGATTAAGTCTTTTGCCTCTTAATCACAATGGTCCATTCCTTTTCACTTCCTATAAAAGAAGAGCTCTCTTCCTCATTTTCATATCTGAAGTTTTCATGCTAATGTTATGCTGCAAGTTTTTTAGGTCATTTGAAGCTCTTTGAAGACATTCTACATCCAAGCTTTGAAGACTTGTTATTGCATTTCATTGTAGTTGCATATTTCCTTTCTTAGTTGCATTATCATGGCATATTAGCTTAGATTTTCTTTTATGCAATAGATTAACTTGCATTGTCATATAGATTTGCATTGCATTGCATACATTTGGTTTTATTGGAGATAGTGACATTCTTGCCCTTGTCTTTGATTTGGAATCTCTCATTGTATGGTTGACTAGCAAGGTCATGAGTTTATAGCTCTAGCTAAGAGTAATTTTACAAATCTTGCAAATCCATGCATAGAGAGCTATGGATCGATTTGTGAGGGCTTATTCTTGAGTTAGAGAGCTGCAAAGATAAGTGTGAGCATTGCAAGAAGAGATTCACAAATGAATGAATCTTAATGTCAGAGATGAAAGTGAGGATGAAGCCGAAGAAGAATATCAAGAAGGAGAAGCTGAAATTGTGAACCAGGAGGAAGAACAACTTTTTCGGGCGATTTCGCAGATTGAGAAAAGACCTAAGATTGAGGTTCCTACATTTTCTAGAAATCTTAACCCAGAGGAATTGATTGACTAGATCAATGAATGTGAGGAATATTTTGAGTACGAAGATGTTGAGGATCCTGATAGGGTCAAATTTGCGAAGGCCAGACTGAAAGGTCATGCGAAGATCTGGTGGCAAGAAATTCAATTGGAGTGAAATACAAGAGGGAAAGATAAAATCACAAGATGGGATTAGATGGTGGATAAATTGAAGTGACAGTTCATTCCTATTGATTATGAGCTTGACTTACTAAAGAAAATGCAAAGTTTGAAGCAAGCAGAAAGATCTGTTCAGGAATATATAGAAGAGTTCTATTGACTCCTCATTAGAATAGGCCATACTGAAGCTGATAAGGAGAAAGTTGCCCGATACCTTAATGGGTTAAGGCCAAGCATTCAGGAGGAGTTGAATTTGGTTCGAATGAACAGTATTGAGGGATACCAGTTTGCCCTAAAAGTAGAGGAAAAGCTGAACAAGAAGTTTGAGAGCAGACAAAATGGAAGAGGTCATGGTGGAAGATCTGGTGGACAATCATATGGTGGCCAAAATGAAGATCCAAAAAAAAAGGATGAGGCCAGTAGCAGCTAGAATCAGAGAGGAAATAATTCCAATCGTTTCCAAGATCAAAATAATAGAGATCAGAGAGGAAGAGGAAGAGGACAAGGTTCAGGAAGAGGAGGCTTCCGTGGAACATGTTTTTACTGTGGAGAAGAAGGTCATAGGGAATTTGAATGTCCTCAGTGCCAAGGCAGAATAGATAGGAGAAATGAAGGTCAGGCTAGAGTTGCACATGTAGCTGAAGATGCCAGATCATCAAATTCTAAAGATGCTGAAAGAGGAGAAATGCTAATTAAAAGAAGAGTCTTGCTGAGTGGTGAGAATGAACCTGAACAAAGGAAGAGCTTGTTTTGCACTAGATGCAAGTGTGAGGGTAAATGATGAGATGTGATTATCGATAGTGGAAGCACTGACAATTTGGTGTCAGAAGAGATGGTGACAAAGTTGAAGCTCAAGAGACAGAAACACCCACATCCATATCAGATTGCCTGGGTGCAGGATGACCACAAGGTCATGGTAAGTGAACAGTGCCTAGTAAAGTTCAAAATCGGCGGGTACCAAGATGAGGTACTATGTGATATAATATCTATGGATGCATGTCATATGTTATTGGGTAGACCATGGTAGTTTGACAGATGTGTTGTACATGATGGTCGTGCGAATACCTATTCCCTAACAAAGGATGGAGTACAACATAAGCTAAAGCTATTGAAGGAGATTGAAGAAAAGGTATATGGTAATGCAAGAATAATATTTGTTGATGGAATAAAATTCCTAGATGGTATGAGGCATGAGCATGTATGTTTTGCTTTAATTCCAAAAGCTAGTAAAGAAAAAGTAGAGGATGTACTTGTAGATGTTGTAGATTTGTTGAATGAGTTTCAGGATATTGTATCTGATAATGTACCTGATGGATTACCACCTGTAAGGAAGATCAGTCATCAGATGAATTTGATTCCAGGAGCCAGTTTGCCAAACAAGGCAGCACAGAGAATGACACCAGCAAAAAGTGAAGAGTTGAACAGACAAGTACATGAGTTGTTACAGAAGGGATTGATTCAGGAGAGCCTGAGTCCATGTGCTATACCAGTAATATTAGCACCAAAGAAGAATGGATAATGGAGGATGTGTATAGATTCCAGAGCAATAAACAAGATCATAATCAAAGATAGATCTAAAGAGTGGATATCACCAAATTCAGATCAGAGAAGGAGATGAATGGAAGACTACCTTCAAGACAAAGGAAGGACTATATGAGTGGTTAGTCATGCCTTTTGGGCTAACCAATGCACTGAGCACTTTCATGCGGCTCATGAACAAGGTTCTGAAAGAATTTCTGGGAAAGTTTTTCATTGTTTACTTAGATGATATTTTGATCTTTAGCAAGAGCTTGGAGGAACATATGATGCATATTCGTATGGTGTTTGAGAAGCTAAGAGATGAGAAATTGTTGATTAATTTAAAGAAGTGCAGTTTTGTGAAGAAAGAGTTAGTGTATTTGGGATTTGTAGTTTCAGTAGAAGGTCTAAAAATGGACCCAAAGAAGGTATAGACTATCCTTGAATGGCCTACTCCAAGGAGTGCTACTGAGGTAAGATCTTTTCATGGTCTAGCTAGCTTTTATAGAAAGTTTATCAAAAATTTTAGTAGTATTTGTGGACCCTTGATTGAAACAATGAGAGGGGATAGAAAAGAGTTTAAGTGGACTAATGGGGTAGAAAATAGTTTTCAATTGTTGAAACAAAAAGTTACAGAACAACCTGTTTTAGCACTTCCAAATTTTAATAAGGTGTTTCAAGTAGATTGTGATGCTAGTGGTATTGCAATAGGAGCTGTTATGAGCCAAGAAGGTAAACCTGTTGGTTATTTTAGTGAGAAGTTAAATGATGCCAAGAGGAAGTATTCTGTTTATGACCAAGAATTTTATGGTATAGTTTAGGCATTAAAGAAGTGGAGACATTATCTGCTTCCTAAAGAGTTTGTCTTGTATACTGATCATTAAGCTTTGCAATATTTGAATAGTTAAGAAAAGTTGAATCAGAGGCATTTGAAATGGGTTGAGTTTTTACAGAGTTATACATTTGTTTTGAAACACAGAAGTGGAAAGTCTAATAGGGTTGCAAATGCTCTTAGCAGAAGGCAACTATTGCTAACAGAGATGCAGATTGAGGTGGTTGGGTTCAAGGAACTCAAAAATTTGTATCCAGAGGATCCTAATTTTGGTAGAGATTGGAAAGCTTGTAAAGAACCTGTTACTCTAGATAGGATGAAGTGGCTGGATTTTATCATCTAGAATGATATGCTATTCAGAGGGAGTCAATTGTGCATTCTAAGAAGTTCTATGAGGGAGAATCTCATCAAAGAGAAGCATAGTGGAGGATTAGCTGAACATTTTGGTCATGATAAAACCCTTGCTTTGGTTAGTGAAAATTATTATTGGCCACAGTTACAGCAAGATGTGAAGAAGTTTGTACAGAGTTGCAGAGTATGTTAGATGGAGAAGGGAGTGAAGTAGAATATAGGGTTATATCAGCCATTACCTATACCAAAGAAGCCTTGGGAGGATATCAGTATAGACTTTGTTCTTGGTTTACCGAGGACACAATGGGGACATGATTTAATTTTTTTAGTAGTTGACAGATTTTTGAAGATGGCACATTTCATTCCCTGCAAAAAGACTAATGATGTTGTTCATGTAGCATAATTGTTTTTCAAAGAAGTAGTGAGACTACATGGTTTGCCAAATACCATAGTTTTAGATAGAGACACTAAGTTTGTTGGATATTTTTGGCTTACATTGTGGAAGAAGTTGAAGATAGATTTAAAATTCAGTTCATCACATCATCCAAAGACTGATGGATAGACAGAGGTGGTGAATAGAAGTCTGGGAAATCTGCTGAGATGTTTGGTTGCAGATAAGCCAACAGGATGGGATTTGATTTTACCATAGGGAGAATTTGCATACAATAATTCTATCAACAAGAGCACTAGTAAATCACCATTCTAGATTGTATATGGAAGTAGTCCAAGAAATGCATCTGAATTGACAAAGATAGATAAAGGAGAAATAAGTAGTGTTGAAGCTGAGGATTTTATAGAGCACTTGAAGAACATCCATGAGGAGGTGAGGAAGCATATTACCAAGATGAATGCACAGTATAAGGCTAAGACAGATGAGAAAAGGAGGCATAAGAAATTTTAGGTTGGAGATGAAGTCATGGTTCATTTGTGGAAGGAGCGATTTTCGGTTGGTACATATAACAAGTTGAAAATGAAGAAGTTTGGGCCATGTAAGATACTGAAGAAGCATGATTCAGGAAATGCATATGAGGTAGACTTGCCTAGTGAGCTGAATATTTCACCAGTGTTTAACATTAAAGATTTGATAGAGTATCATGAAGGAGGTGTTGAAGATGAGGTTGTAGTAGCACAGTGGAGTATTCCAGCAACCAGTTCAGATATCAAGGAGATTGAAGACATACTGGATAGTCGTGTTGGCAAAAGCACAAGGAACAGGACATATGAAGAGTATTTGGTCAAATAGAAAGGATGACCTGTTGAAGATTCATCATGGCTAACAAAGGAGGAGGTTAACCATCTTGGTTTTCCTCTACACACCTGAGTCGTGATAGGGTCACTTCTCAAATTACCCCAAGTGTCTGATGCAGGAGCATCCTGGGTGTAAGAGCAATCTTGCATCACCCAAAAAAATATTTCTATTTTTGTATTCATTAAGGGCTATCTTGTGCAGAGCTACTATTTATGGAAACTTGCTATTTTTAGTAAGTTGGTCTTACGATCTCAAAATGTTCTAATTTTACATGTGGAGGTTCATCTTAGTCATATTGGCCTGCTAGCAAAGTGTCATGGCTAGATCAGGTCTAGTTTTGAAGATATTGAAGATTTTAGGTATTGGCAGCAGGGTACAAAAACTTTGAACTTAGTTTTGAAGGCTTTAGAGGCCCCAGATGAGGTCAAAAAATTGGGTGACAGGTGCTTTGCGGGGTCAGGTCTGTAGAGTGCTTCAAAGCATTTCTGAAATGGGGTTATAATAGTCAATCGGGTCAATTGGTGATGACTTATGGTCTCCGAAAGTCAGGCCACTTGAAATAGTAGAAAATAATTTTCCTTCAAAATTTCTGGTCGGGTTTCAAAACTCATTTTGAGCTGACTTTGATCTAATAAATTGTAAAATAAAATAATTCTAAGTTTGGTCAACCCTTAGGGCTAAATTTTTGGAACCTTCTCATGCGGTGGAAATTGCCTATATAAAGAAGGCCTGTAGTGTTGTGTAGGGCGGTTCTGGGTAGTAGATCTGGGTATTGATTCGAGGCTTTGTCCTACAGAATATTGTAAGGGAATGCCCATGTGGCTTTGCATATTGTGATTCTAAAAGTTTGTAATTCTACATTTGTGGAGATAATAAGAAGCCAATTTTCTGTTCTTGCATATTATTGTTGTTGTTTCTCTATTTCTATTATGTGTTTGTGGTATTAAGGGGGAGCACCCTTCATCAAGTGGTATCAGAGCCAGGTTTTCTTGAGTGTGTAAACAGATCGCCGACTGTGAGGTAGTTTGCACCAGGACCATGGTTAGGGTTTCAGTGCGCATCGCGAAAATGCCTCCACGAAGAGAACATGGCGGAAGAGCTGGTGTTGTGACATCTGAGGTTAGAGAGCTGTAAAGACAAGTGAGAGCATTGCAAGAAGAGATTCACAGAGTAATGAATCTTAATGTCAGAGATGAAAGTGAGGATGAAGCCGAAGAAAAATATCAAGAAGGAGAAGCCAAAATTGTGAACCAGGAGGAAGAATGACTTTTTTAGGTGATTTCCAAAATTGGGAAAAGACCTAAGATTGAGGTTCCTACATTTTCTAGAAATCTTAACCTAGAGGAATTGATTAACTAGATCAATGAATGTGAGGAATATTTTGAGTATGAAGATGTTGAGGATCCTGATAGGGTCAAATTTGCAAAGGCCAGACTGAAAGGTCATGCAAAGATCTGGTGGCAAGAAATTCAATTGGAGTGAAATAGAAGAGGGAAAGATAAAATCACAAGATGGGATTGGATGGTGGATAAATTGAAGCGACAGTTCATTCCTATTGATTATGAGCTTGACCTACTAAAGAAAATGCAAAGTTTGAAGCAAGTAGGAAGATTTGTTCAGGAGTATACAGAAGAGTTCTATCGACTCCTCATTAGAACAGGCCATGCTGAAGCTGATAAAGAGAAAGTTGCCCGATAGCTTAATGGGTTAAAGCCAAGCATTCAGGAGGAGTTGAATCTAGTTAGAATGAACAGTATTGAGGAGGCATACCAGTTTGCCCTAAAAGTAGAAGAAAAGCTGAACAAGAAGTTTGAGAGCAGACAAAATGGAAGAGGTCATGGTGAAAGATCTGGTGGATGGTCATATGGTGGCTGAAATGAAGATTCAAAAAAGAAGGATGAGGCCAGTAGCAAGCAGAATCAAAGAGGAAACAATTCTAATCATTTCTAAGATCAGAATAATAGAGATCAGAGAGGAAGAGGAAGAGGACAAGGTGCAGGAAGAGGAGGCTTCCATGGAACATGTTTTCATTGTGGAGAAGAAGGTCATAGGGCATTTGAATGTCCTCAGTGCCAAGACAGAACAGACAGGAGAAATGAAGGCCAGGCTAGAGTTGCACATGTAGATGAAGATGCCAGATCATCAAATTCTAAAGATGCTGAAAGAGGAGAAATGCTAATTAAAAGAAGAGTCTTGCTGAGTGGTGAGAATGAACCTGAACAAAGGAGGAGCTTGTTTAACACTAGATGCAAGTGTGAGGGTAAATGTTGTGATGTGATTATCGATAGTGGAAGCACTGACAATTTGGTGTCAGAAGAGATGGTGACAAAGTTGAAGCTCAAGAGACAAAAACACCTACATCCATATCGAATTGCCTAGGTGTAGGATGACCACAAGGTCATGGTCAATGAACAGTGCCTAGTAAAGTGTAAGATCGGCGAGTACCAAGATGAGGTACTATGTGATATAATATCTATGGATGCATGTCATATGTTGTTGGGTAGACTGTTGCAGTTTGACAGATGTGTTGTACATGATAGTCGTGCGAATACCTATTCCCCGACAAAGGATGGAGTGCAACATAAGCTAAAGCCATTAAAGGAGACTGAAGAAAAGGTATGTGGTAATGCAAGAATAACATTTGTTGATGGAAGAAAATTCCTAGATGGTATGAGGCATGAGCATGTGTGTTTTGCTTTAATTCCAAAAGCTAGTAAAGAAGAAGTAGAGGATGTACTTGTAGAGGTTGCAGATTTGTTGAATGAGTTTCAAGATATTGTATCTGATAATGTACCTAATGGAGTACCACCCATAAGGAAGATCAGTCATCAGATGGATTTGATTCCAAGAGCCAGTTTTCCAAACAAGGCAGCACACAGAATGACACCAGCAGAAAGTGAAGAGTTGAACAGACAAGTACATGAGTTGTTACATAAGGGATTGATTCAGGAGAGCTTGAGTCCATGTGTTGTACCAGTAGTATTAGCACCAAAGAAGAATGGATAATGGAGGATGTGTACAAATTCCAGAGCAATAAACAAGATCACAATCAAGTATAGGTTTCCATTGCCATGAATGAATGATATTATGGACTGTTTGAGTGGAGCTGTGTATTTCTCAAAGATAGATCTAAAGAGTGGATATCACCAGATTCAGATTAGAGAAGGAGATTAATGGAAGACTACCTTCAAGACAAAGGAAGGACTATATGAGTGGTTAGTCATACCTTTTGGGTTAACCAATGCACTGAGCACTTTCATGCGGCTCATGAATGAGGTTTTGAAAGAATTTCTGGGAAAGTTTGTCATTGTTTACTTAGATGATATTTTGAACTTTAGCAAGACATTGGAGGAACATATGATGCATATTCGTATGGTGTTTGAGAAGCTAAGAGATGAGAAATTGTTGATTAATTTAAAGAAGTGCAGTTTTGTGAAGAAAGAGTTAGTGTATTTGGGATTTGTAGTTTCAGCAGAAGGTCTAAAAATGGACCCAAAGAAGGTACAGGCTATCCTTGAATGGCCTACTCAAAGGAGTGCTACCGAGGTAAGATCTTTTCATGGTCTAGCTAGCTTTTACAAAAAGTTTATCATAAATTTTAGTAGTATTTGTGGACCTTTGACTAAAACAATGAGAGGGGATAGAAAAGAGTTTAAGTGGACTAATGGGGCAGAAAAGATTTTTCAATTGTTGAAATAAAAAGTTACAGAACAACCTGTTTTAGCACTTCCAAATTTTAATAAGGTGTTTCAAGTAGATTGTGATGCTATTGGTACTGCAATAGGAGCTGTTATGAGCTAATAAGGTAAACCTGTTGCTTATTTCAGTGAGAAGTTAAATGATGCCAAGAGGAAGTATTCTGTTTATGACCAAGAATTTAATGCTATAGTTTAGGCATTAAAGAAGTGGAGACATTATCTGCTTCCTAAAGAGTTTGTCTTGTATACTGATCATCAAGCTTTGCAATATTTGAATAGTCAAGAAAAGTTGAATCAGAGGCATTTGAAATGGGTTGAGTTTTTGCAGAGTTATACATTTGTTTTGAAACACAGAAGTGGAAAGTCTAATAGGGTTGCAGATGCTCTTAGTAGAAGGCAACTATTGCTGATAGAGATGCAGATTGAGGTGGTTGGGTTTAAGCAACTCAAAAATTTGTATCCAGAGGATCCTGATTTTGGTGGAGTTTGGAAAGCTTGTAAAGAACTTGTTACTCTAGATAGGATGAAGTGGCTGGATTTTATCATTCAGGATGATATGCTATTCAGAGGGAGTTAGTTGTGCATTCCAAGAAGTTCTATGAGGGAGAATCTCATCAAAGAGAAGCATAGTGGAGGATTGGCTAGACATTTTGGTCGTAATAAAACTTTTGCTTTGGTTAGTGAAAATTATTATTGGCCACAGTTATAGCAAGATGTGAAGAAGTTTGTACAGAGTTGCAAAGTATGTCAGATGGTGAAGGGAGTGAAGTAAAATATAGAGTTATATCAGCCATTACCTATACCAGAAAAGCCTTGGGAGGATATCAGTATGGACTTTGTTCTTGGTTTACCGAGGACACAGCGGGGACATGATTCAATTTTCATAGTAGTTGACAAATTTTTGAAGATGGCACATTTTATTCCCTGCAAAAAGACTAATGATGTTGTTCATGTAGCATAATTGTTTTTCAAAGAAGTAGTGAGACTACATGGTTTGCCAAAGACCATAGTTTCAGATAGAGACACTAAGTTTGTTGAATATTTCTGGCGTACATTGTGGAAGAAGTTGAAGATAAATTTGAAGTTTAGTTCATCACATCATCCACAGACTGATGGACAGACAGAGCTAGTGAATAGAAGTTTGGAAAATCTACTGAGATGTTTAGTTGGAGATAAGCCAACAAGATGGGATTTGATTTTACCACAAGTAAAATTTGCATACAATAATTCTATCAATAGGAGCACTGGTAAATCACCATTCTAGATTGTATATGGAAGTAGTCTAAGAAATGCATCTGAATTGAGAAAGATAGATAAAAGAAAAATAAGTAGTACTGAAGTTGAGGATTTGGCAGAGCACTTGATGAACATCCATGAGGAGGTGAGGAAGCATATTACCAAGATGAATGCGCAGTATAAGGCTAAGGTAGATGAGAAAAGGAGGCATAAGGAATTTCAAGTTGGAGATGAAGTCATGGTTCATTTGCGGAAGGAGCGATTTTTAGTTGGTACATATAACAAGTTGAAAATGAAGAAGTTTGGGCCATGTAAGATATTGAAGAAGCATGATTTAGGAAATGCATATGAGGTAGACTTGCCTAGTGAGCTGAATATTTCACTAGTGTTTAACATTTCAGATTTGACAGAGTATCATGAAGGAGGTGTTGAAGATGAGGTTGCAATAGCATAGTGGAGTATTCCAGCAACTAGTTCAGATATCAAGGAGATTGAAGACATACTGGACAGTCATGTTGGTAGAAGTATAAGGAATAGGACATATGAAGAGTATTTGGTCAAATGGAAAGGATGAGCTGTTGAAGATTCATCATGGCTAACAAAGTAGGAGGTTAAACATCTTGGTTTTCCTCTGCACACCTGAGTCGTGATAAGGTCACTTCTTAAATTACCCTGGGTGTCTGATGCAGGAGCATCCTAGGTGTAAGAGCAATCTTGCATCACCCAAAAAAAAATATTTCTATTTTTGTATTCATTAAGGGCTATCTTGTGCAGAGCTACTATTTATGGAAACTTGCTATTTTTAGTAAGTTGGTCTTACATTCTCAGAATGTTCTAATTTTACATGTGGAGGTTCATCTCAGTCATTTCAGCCTGCTAGCAAAGTTTCATGGCTAGATCAGGTCTAGTTTTGAAGATACTAAAGATTTTAGGTATTGGCAGCAGGGTACAAAAACTTTGAACTCAGTTTTGAAGGCTTTAGAGGCCCTGGATGAGGTCGAAAGATTGGGTGATGAGTGCTTAGCACCAGTCACACCTGTAGAGTGCTTCGTGGTGTTTCCAAAATGAGGTTATAATAGTCAATCAGGTCAACTGGTGATGACTTATGCTCTCCGAAAGTCAGGTGACCTGAAATGGCAGAAAATAATTTTCCTTCAAAATTTCTGTTCGGGTTTCAAAACTCATTTTGAGCTGACTTTGATCTAATAAATTGTAAAATAAAATAATTCTAAGTTTGGTCGGCCCTTAGGGCTAAATTTCTAGAACCTTCTCGGGTGGTGGAAATTGCCTATATAAAGAAGGCCCGTAGTGTTGTCTAGGGTGGTTCTGGGTAGTAGATCTAGGTATTGATTCAAGGCTTTGTCCTATAGAATATTGTAAGGGAATGCCCATGTGGCTTTGCATATTGTGATTCTGAAAGTTTGTAATTCCACATTTGTGGAGATAATAAGAAGCCAATTTTCTATTCTTGCATATTATTGTTGTTATTTCTCTATTTTTATTATGTGTTTGTGGTATTAAGGGGGAGCACCCTTCATCACTATGTTGGCTTGGAAAGTTAAATATTCCATTGATTCAACCCTTTGTCATTTGTGAGTAGTATTGATAAGCAACTCTAGATTACTTGTGATTGATCTAGATTGCTATCTTGGGTTATTAGACTCACTAATCTGCCAGCCCCTCATTTCCACCCCATGGTTGCAAGATCAGTGCCACATTAAAGGAGAGGGGTCTACAGGAAAGAAGCGTTAATTGCTCCACTAGGCAACCCTTTTGTGCTTTTTGGAACTCACTTATTTTCTAAGGTGTGGACTCACTTTGAGTTGATGTGAGGAGTTAAATGTTCCACTTTTGGGCTCACTTTGAGTTGATGTGAGGAGTTAAATGTTCCACTTTTGGACTCACTTTGAGTTGGTGTGAAGAGTTAAATGTTCCACTTTTGGACTCACTTTGAGTTGATGTGAGAGTTAAATGTTCCACTTTTGGACTCACTTTCAGTTGGTGTGAAGAGTTAAATGTTCCACTTTTGGATTCACTTTGAGTTTGTGTGAAAGGTTAAGTGTTCCACTTTTTGGACTCACTTCACATTCTCTTGAAGGGTTAAATGTTCCACTTTTGGACTCACTTCACATTCTCTTGAAAGGTTAAATGTTTCACTTTTGGACTCACTTCACATTCTCTTGAAGGGTTAAATGTTCCACTTTTGGACTCATTTCACATTATCTTAAAGGGTTAAATGTTCCACTTTTAGACTCACTTCACATTCACTTGAAGGGTTAAGTGTCCCACTTTTGGACTCACTTTGCATTTACTTGAAAAGTTAAGTGTTCCACCTTTAGTGCTCTAAATACTTTTGATAGTGAATTACTTAGTTTTTATTTTTAGAAGGCCTGCTTGGGGACATACCACCTCAAGGGATGACCTTAACTCCTATGTTCCAATGGAGTATAAATATCGGGAGGTGAATCCAAAGACACCTCTCTTGAGAATTGAGTTTGATATCACTCTTGGCTAAGCCTCAAAGAACTTTATACCTTTGAGAAGTGAAATAGGAGATTTGGGTTATCATCTCCCCCCGGCTGTATGATTTTGGATTCTTCTCATTTATGGATTTGGGCCTCATGTACCTTGCATATATCGAGGAATCCTTTTAGAAATCCATGTATATCCTTGTAGATTGCTTGATAAGGTGTTGTTGTGTTCTAATTGCCTGCTAAAACATTATCAAGAACATACACAAGTAGAACCTTTAAGGAGTAGAAATACTAAGTCACTATACTTGTTCATGCACAAGGTTACTTTGCCCCTTGCTCATTATTTGAAGACTATTTGCTTGAACTCCTTGATTGTTGTCTTATGTGCCTGTTCAATGATGAAAATCTATTGATGTACTTACTTGATCTTTCAGAACAATTGAATTCTTGAGTTGAAACACCCAACTTTTTTACAACTTGCTCGATTTTCTATCCTATCATTAGAGACTTGTTTTGACTTTAAATCTTTAGTTTTTTCCCTCTAGGAATAGCATCAATTAGTTTACAAGGCCACTTTGGAAATAGTTGTCAGGTTAGAAGGTTATTCTTGGTGAGAAAGCTTATCTCTAGAATTGTTAGCTACATTCTTGAAGAATTTTAGTGCTCTTATTGTTCAAATCACTTTCATTTAATCAATTTCAATTATATTTTGGCCTAGTCCAACCTCCTGATTCAAAAGTGCAAGGATATTCATCCTTTGATTTTAGCACCTCTTTGACAGTGTTGGTAAAGCCCCTTTATTTCTATCTTTTCATTTCATTTTGGACAATAGAGAACTTTGATTATCCTAGTTTGGTGTTGACACTTTGCGAGGTCACCCTATCATTAAGAATCTCTTTCTTTCATGTCAGTTACAAGAAGGTACCAAGTCAATCAAGGGAAGTGACCCCCTATTGTCTTTAGCCAGTTACCACCAGTTAAGACTCATCAACAGCATAAGGGAAAAGGACCCCTTTTTGATCAATCTCCTAAGAGTGAATCTGAGATTTGTTTTAATCCAAAAGGTAATCCTAGTGAATTGAGTACCTCTTTAGCACCCATTTCATCAAGTATGGACATGAGTTACACCTTCACTTAACAACAAAGAGAAGCAATGAACCAGACTCTTGATGACATATTTCAACGGCATAGGGGTAACATGATGTCTACTAGGTCTGCAAATGCTAGTCTACCTGGATCACCCCCTATCAACACAAGGTATCTTGATGCTCACCAATGAGCTGAGAGACATCACCAACAAACTCACTCAGATTCAGTGTCACAACACAAAGACCAAAGCAACAAGTTTAGTGACCACCACATCAATACAGCCAATGCAATCAGATAGTCAAGGCAACCTTCTCCACTTAGAGATACCTCTCGATATGAAAATATGAGATTGAAGAGCATTGAAAGGGAGAAGCAAGCCTATCTAGATAAACAAGCTGCTAAAAAGGAAAAATTTAGACAACTAGAGAAAGAGGAATGTGCATTATTGGACATAAGGAAAAGAGTCACTCAAGAAGAAGAAGATAGACTCTATGCACAAAAAATCCAAAACCAATTCAAGGGGAGGGGTACTAATAGTGGGACCCACTCACCCCCCTCTACTCCCTCACCAAGTCCTAGAAGAAGGTCAAGGACACCCTCAAGATCCCCAAGTCCTAGAGGTAGAAGGACTTCAAGATATGATCACCATAGGAGACAGTCACCTCCTAGACTTTCAAAGCAACCCTCTCAACAAGCACATCATGGCTCACAACATGGAGGAAGTTATGCCAACTTTAATCATATAGATTTTATGACTATGCAACAAGAACCATCCTTTCAAGCATACATAGAAAGGTATGTGGAACAAAACAAGGATCAGTTCCTAGAAAGTCTCATCAACAAAGGTGCTAAGGTCCCATACAATTTTGATGTGGATAGAAAGGTAAAGAAGCAAGATCCATCCACAAATGAAGTGATCAAACAATTGCAAAGAGATGTAGACAACATGAGGGCTCCTAAGAGTACTTTCAACTTGGATTCTATTTGTCCCAATCCTATTGACAAGAGTGTGGTGTTGGTTGAGTTTCCTAAGAAAGTTGAGTTTCCAACCTATGACAAATGTGATGGCATTGGTGACCCTCACGACCATGTTAGACAGTTCTACATAATGAGCTTTTCTTTTCACCATGAAGAATCCTACTTGATGAGATTATTCCCAAGGAGTCTCAAGGGTCAAGCCATGGAGTGGTTTACTAACCTTACTCCTCCAGTTAAGACATTTAGAGAGCTTGTGGAAAGATTTGTCCAACATTTTACTTACAACTTATCAAGGTCGGTCACTATGCTTGATTTGTGCAAACTCAAACAAAATCAAGGAGAACCTTTTGTCACCTTCTTGCAAAGATGGAGATGGTTGTGCTCGAAGTATCCTAGGACAATTCCTAAGGAGGAAAGAATAGACATCATTGTGAGCAACTTGGTACCAGAATTAAGGTATGAAGTAAGGAAGATCCCATTTAATTCTTTTGATACCATGGTTGAAGTGGCGTGTCGCATAGAGGATGTCCTAAAAGAATAAGGAATTTTGGCCAAAACAACTAATAACAAAAATGGCCAAAACAACAATAATAATGGTAATAAGGACAAAAAGAACTCCTATTGGAATAAGAATAAGCAGGTGGTCAATGACTGAGTTGTTGACTCATCACAACCTAAGAATGAAGGAGTTCTTAATCTCTCTAATGTAGTCCAAGCCATGAAGTTGCAAACATCTTCAGCACAACAAGAAAATAAACCCAAGTATCAAGGGAGACCTAAAATAGAAAAGAGACAATTTACCAAACTTGGGGACTCCTATGCAGACATTTTCAAGATGTTAATTGCTCATAATTTGGCACAACCTTAGGATCATACAAAGTTCCGCATACCAGATCCTAAACCTCATTGGTGGGATGAGAAGGCTTTCTGTGTCTTTCATAATGGAATTGGACATGATATAGAAAATTGTTTTAAACTTAAGCATCTTGTCCAAGATCTTATTGAAAGTAGAAGATTACAAGTTGATGGTTTAACCACTAATGCAGATCACAAAGCTTTTAAAGAACCCTTGCCCAAATATGAGAAAGGAGAGAATTCTAACAACAAGAACGGCAAGGCTGCTATCAACTACACCTACACAAATGCTGAAAATGTTATTAATATGCTTGAAGTTGTTGATGATAATGTCAACATGATGAGAGGGAAAGACCCTTATGGATATGATGTGGATTCAACTCCTATGCCTGATGAAGGACCTATTGTGGTACTAAGAGGTCCTCACTCATGAAGGATGTCTCAACCCCTCAATGCAGTCACTAGGAGTCAGTCTCAAGCTCCCATTGTTATTAGAGGTCCTAACTCTAGTAAGTCTAAGCAGCCAGTGTCAAAAGGTGTTCTTCCTAAATCTGTTTTGGGTCCTGAGTTGAATTATAATCTTGTTGATCAATTACAATGTACACCAGTGCAGTTTTCAATCTTTGAGCTTTTGGAATTGTCCCCTAAGCATAAGCATGTCCTTGAGGATGCCTTGCGAGTGGCTAATGTCCCTAATGATATAGATGTAGATCAATTCTAGAATATGGTCAACCACTTGGCTAGCCCTCACTACCTTACATTCTCAGAAGAAGATGACAAGTCATTAAGCGACCCAAACAATTTGGCCCTTCATATAGAGGTTATGATCCACAAGACCTGTGTCAGGCGCGTGTTGATAGATGGGGGTGCTGGGCTTAATATTTGTTCTTTGAGCTTATTGAAGGCCTTGGGTTATTCAGAAGAAGTCATTGACACATGGAAGAAGATAACTATCAAGGCTTATGATGAAGCAGAACGTAGTTCTAAAGGATTGGTTGTTCTTCCTATCCGAATTGGTCCTGTAGAGAAAGATATTTTGTTTCAGGTTGTTGATGCCGGTCCTTTGGCTTACAATATTTTTTTGGGTAGACCTTAGATACATGAGATGCAAGTAGTCCCATCTACTTATCATTAGTGTGTGAAGTTCCCTTACAATGGAGTAGAAGTTTGCGTACCCAGGGATAGCACATTGTCAGTCAACACAATTTCAGCAGGGTCTCACATTCCTTTGAATAGGGAGGCTGACACTTTTGATACTATATTTGAACAATGCAAAGACAAATTCAAAGCCATGGATCTTGGCATGGGGGATTACAAAATTGATTCATTCACAAAATTGCCAATTTCCCCTAGGTCTTATGGAAAACCTTCTCAAGATATGAAACCCTCGTCTTCAGCCATGACATTGTTTGACAAGTTTGTAGAATCCTCAGTTCTGATTCAAGAGGAAAAATAAGAGGTTGTTGTTAGGGGCTAGATTTACTGAGAGGAGAAATACCGACATAATGAGGATTTTTCACCTTCCCCTCGAGCTTATGGGAGAGGGTATACATTGGTCAAGAATATGGGTTATCCAAGACATGGTCCCCTTAGTCATCGGTTGGATGCCAAAGCTAAACCTCTTAACCATGCCCTTTTTGGATGAAGGAATAAGTAAATAGTTGGCTTAGGTTTTGAAAATAAGAAGAAGAAAGGTGTCCCTATCCTAGCTACGATGGATAGTGATAGTGATTCAAACTACACACCTGATCTTTCCAATCAACAAGACATGTTTGATGATTGGGTGCCTTCAACAAATCTCCTTTGGGGAGATTCAAAAGATTTGACAATTGATAGTCCTACTATCCTAGCTATGACAAATAGTGACTATATGAATGCTAGATTGACAATGGAAAGTGTTTCTATCCTAGCTGCAACAAATAGTAATAATGCTAGGTCTAGAGAAAGGGAAACCTTTCCTAACCTTGAGGCTTCTACATCACGAGGCCCAAATAATGATTCAGAGACAAACTCACATGAGTTCAAATGGGACTCACTTTTAGATGCAATAGTTGATTTGGACATGGATGTTGTCCATACTTATAGTACTCAACCCAATGTGACCAACGAGCCTAGTGTAGGACTGGAGGATTGGACTCCTCAAATTGCCTTAGTGGAAGATGCTTTGTTTGGTAGGACAAATCCTGATTCGGGTATCTTAGAAGGAGACTTGATGAATCCCAATTGTATGGTCACCAGATATAACACCTTCCACATACACAATGTTGAACCAATCATTGAACTACCCCTTGTTCATTTCCACCTAATTGATTGGTCTCAACATTACCAAGAGCCTCAGCTCTTAAACTTTTAGAATGACTATGAAATTAGAAATACTATGAAATTTTCCTCAAGCTTTTCTAATGACAGGAAATTTCATAGTATGATGCATCAATTTTATTCCTAGAGCTATAGATAGATGATGCATAATAAGATCAGTGTCAAGCCCTGGCACATCGGAATATGTCCAAGAAAAATTGATTTTCTTCTTTTGCAAAAACTTTGTATATGCCTCTTTTTCTTCAACTGATAGAGACTGAGCTAGGTGCACTATTTGGGGAGCCTCTTCTATATTCAAATTCACTAGTTGTGTGGGCTCAATGAGAACTGATGACCTATCTTGGAAGTAACTTGGCAAGTTATTAAGTACCTCATCTTTAGGTGCCTCAAAGAGGTTTTCACCCTTAGATACGTCATTTATTTTTACTATTTTGGGTTCTGACACTGCCACAAACTGGTTTTCGCCATCAAACCTTTTTTTCTTTTTTTCTTTTTTTCTTTTTTTCTTTTTCTTCTATTTTTAGACTGAGGTACTTAATATCAGGCTCCATCATACTTGTTGTTGCCTCATCTCTTAAACCGATCAAACAAAGGTTGAGGAAAATGCACCCTCACATAGCTCTTCTTGTTAAAGCTGAATTAGAAAAGCTCTTATGTGTAAGATTCATTTGAGCTATTGACTATGCTAAGTGGATCTCCAATATTGTTCCAGTTTCAAAACATGATGGGTCCATTCGCATTTGCATAGACTTTAGAGACCTCAACAAAGCATGCCCAAAGGATGACTTTCCACTCCCAAACATAGACATGATAGTGGATATGATGGCGGGTTATGAGATATACTCCATAATGGATGGGTTTTCCAGATATAACCAGATAAAAATAGCTCCTGAAGATCAAGAGAAAATAGCTTTCACATGTGCATGGGGAACCTATTGTTGGAACATCATGCCATTTGGCCTAAAGAATGTAGGAGCAACATACCAACGAGCTATGACCACAATTTTTCATGATATGATGCATAAGAACATGGAAGATTATGTGGATGATACCTTGGCTAAATCTAGGAAATGAGATACACACCTCGATGATTTGGAAGTGATTCTAGATCACATGGAATAGTTTCAATTTAGATTGAATCCAAAAAAGTGTGCATTTGGAGTTACCTCAGGTAAACTTCTACGATTCATAATTTCAGCAAAAGGAATAGAGGTTGATCCTAAAAAGGTCCAAGCTATCTTAGAGATGCCACCTCCAAAGAACATAAGTCAAATGAGAAGTCTTCAAGGATGACTCCAATCTATATGGAGGTTTATTTCACAACTTGCAGATATAGCACAACCTTTCAATAAAACATTGCATAAGGGAGTCACATGTGTGTGGAATGAGGATTTCCAAAAGAGCCTTGATCAAATAAAATAGTATTTGGCTAATCCTCCAATTTTGATGCCTCCTATTCTAGGGAAACCATTGATTTTTTACATTTCAACAACAGAGTCTTCCTTGGGGGCATTGTTGGCTCAATTAGATGACACTGGGAAAGAAAGGGCCATATACTACATTAGTCGTACTCTAGTATCTTATGAGATCAATTATAATAACATTGAGAAGTCTTGTCTTGCAATAGTGTTTGCTTCCCAAAAGTTGCGACACTATATGCTTGCTCATACTATACATTTGCTTTCAAAAATTGATCCTCTTAAGTACTTGCTTAGTAAGGCTGCCCTCATGGGTAGACTTGCTAAGTGGATGATGGTTTTATCTGAGTTTGATATAGAGTATATTGAGAGAAAGGCCATAAAAGGGCAAGCTATTGCTGATCAGTTAGCTGATTTTCTAGTTAAGGATAGTGTGCCTATTCAGGTAGAGTTCCCAGATGAACACATTCTATACATGACCACTCGCACTTGGAAGATGTTCTTTGATGGTTCCAACATGCAAAATGGATTAGGTGCAGGAGTATTGTTTGTTTCTCCTCATGGGTATAATATAACAAAATCCTACAAACTTTTATTCCCATGTACAAACAATATTGTAGAATATGAAGCATTAACCAATGGATTGAAACTAGCTATAGAATGGAACATAATAGAGTTGCATGTCTTTGGGGATTCATAATTAATTATCAACCAAGTCAATAAGGAGTATCAAACCAAAGATGATAAATTGATACCTTACAAAAAGATGGTTGATTCATTGAGACATTACTTTACCTTTGTGACATTTCAACAGATCCCTAGAGCAGAAAACAAAGCTGTAGATGCTATGGCTACATTAGCTTCACTCCTATAGTTGGAACAACATGAATCCAGATTTGAATTCTTGGTGGAAGAGCTACACCACCCCATATTTGACTCATCTAAAAGCAATGCCATTTGTACCCTTGTCACACATGAGTCTTCCCTCTATGGTGCTATCTATTCATATCTACGTGATGGCATCATCCCTGACACTTTCAATCATTCTGAATGTCAAAACCTCATCCATAATGCCTCTCACCACACCCTTATCTCTAGTGATTTAAATAGGAGGGGTTTAGATGGGACACTTCTTAGGTGTTTGGAAAAGGAGGAATCCAACCAAGCGTTAGTAAACATCCACGAGGGCATTTGTGGTGGACATTCTAATGGTCTTGCCATGCCCCGAAGGTTTCTTAGGGTGGGGTATTACTAGCCCACAATGCAAACTAATGCAGTAGCTTTCTCTAAATCTTGTGAGAAATGTCAAAAACATGGAAACCTAATTCACGCTCCAGGGAGGGAGCTAATTCCTTCTATTCTCATTGGCCATTTTAGCGCTGGGCCTTTGACCTTGTTGGGAAAATTCACCCCAACTCATCAGGTGGACATAAGTTTATCATCATAGCTACTGATTATTTCACGAAATGGGTAGAGGTAGTCCCTCTTTCTGTTGCCTCCAGCAAAATAGATTCTCTATTTATTCTGAATCATATTATTTGTTGATTTAGAGTGCCTTCTGAGATTATTACTAATAATGGAGGTCAATTCAAGAACAAGGACCTAAAGCATTTATGCAAAAAGTTTAAAATGAAGCAACATTGGTCCTCCATCTATTTTCCATAGGGAAACGAACAGGAAGAAGCCTCTAATAAAACCATTCTTAAAATTCTTCATAGGATAGTGCACAAGAATGGTAGGGATTGGCACTTGCAAATCAATCCAGCACTATGGGCTTATAGAAAAAGCATTCGCACACCTACAGGAGCCACACCTTTTTCCCTTACCTATGGCATTGAAGCGGTATTACCTTTATAAGTAGAGATCCCTTCACTTAGAATATCTCTCAAAGGTTTGATTACAGATGAGGATTACCGTGCCATGAGGTTACAAGAACTAGAACTTCTAGATGAGAAGCGTAAGGCTTCCTTTGATCACATGAGAGTATATCAGAAGTGTATGTCAAAGCATTCAACAAGAAGGTTCACCCTAGGGAATTTCAGATAGGTGATCTTGTTTTGAGAGAGAACCCTAAGAATCAATTGAACAAAGAACAAAAGGGCAAGTTCGAACCCAATTGGCTTGGACCATACATTATCATAGCGGCTTTTGGTACAAGTGCATATTTACTATCAGATGAAGATGGAGAACAACTCCCTAAGCCCATCAACATTGTGCACCTCAATAAATTCTATCCTTGATGCCCATTCTATCTAGGGGCATCCTTTGTACATACTTATTGATCTTGAAAAAATCCAAAAAAATGGTATATTGTTAAAAATTCTAAAAATTGAAAAATGTCTTGAAAAAAATGATCATCTTAGTGAAAATCTAGTAATAGACGCTTTGATGTATCTCCAAAAAAAAAATATATTGCAAAAGAAATGCCTAAAAAATTGATGTATGATGCTGAAAAAATCCTAAAAAGCATAAAAAGTCCTAAAAAATATATTAAAAAATTTTTAAATGCAAAAAATTCAAAAAAAATAGAAAAAGTGCCTTGGTGAAAACCTGGAAACAGACGCCTTGGTAGCAAAAATACAAAAAAATGAAAAAATGAAAAAAGATTCCAAGTGGTGAAAACTTGGAAACAGGCGCTACTTGTGGCCTTTGCACCCCTATTTGTTAGCATGCATCCTCGACACTTAGCCACTTTCCATCATGCCTTGACCTTATTTGACTTGGTCTAGAATTGGTCTTTATCTTTGTCTAGGGGGCATAACTGTTAGCATAGGTCCTTTAGGTGTGTTTGTCTCTTGGGGCATTTCACAACAGGTGTTTTTCAACACCACCCCAGACAGTGTTTTTCAACACTACCCTTGCGTCAAGTGTTTCTTAACACTTATTAGATGTCTTACCCAATAGTCTAAGTTTGATGCGATATTTCTCATTTGCAGATGTGTTAACCAGAGTCTGACTCTATGACCAACATACACACTTAAACAATCAACTCGTTGAGATATGTTGACTTTATTTTTCTTTGTGTGCTGTCTATGAGAATTTTTTTGATGAGTGGTCTCTCCCTAAGAAGTTTTTGATGATGCGTAGCTAGAAGAATGAGGGTACGAGAACATGTTTTCTTTCTTTATCTTCTTGTGGGTATATTTTGTTGATCCTAACTGTCATGAGCATTTATGCTGGTCTTACTTGACACTAGGGATTGACAAGGTATTATCCTTGACTATTTTGCGAGTGCATGCTTCTAGTTATCTTGACTTTCATGTGTCTTGATACAAGCATAATATCGCCATATCAAACTTAGGTAATCTCACTGCATTAGTCATCTTGACCTCTATGTCTTTGATGCCTAGGTGGGATTTCCACATTTCTATCTGATAAAGATCATATTCATATCCACATAGTTATGCTAGTGTGCATTGTATGATCTTGCGATGCTATCAATAAAGCTTGATGATGATTATTAGATGTCTATAGGCATTGTGACCTTGCAATTCAACCACTTTCATAGTAGCTTGCATTCTTAGGTTCATCATAGTTTAGTTTTTGCATCTTGCATATGGAGAGAGCTCTCCTTTTTATCATATATGGACTAGTTGGTCAACTATGCTCATTTTCTGATTCTTCTTGATCATATCTTTCATTTTTGGTCTTTCATATCACATCATTTTCTATCCATTTTTGGATTCGAAATCAAAATCTGAGTCGCGTTTCCAAGTTTTCTCATTCTTCTACGTAGTTGACTGACCTTTTGAGGCATAATTCTTTGATCTTTGATGGAATTTCTTCCTTTCCATATCTTCCAAACTTCTAGTCTTTCATTCATCCCTTTCACTTCCTCTTTCTGAGGTTTGACTTAATTTTTATCCTATATCTTTCCTAGTCAAACCTCATCAACCTGGGGCATAGCTTCACTATTTGATGATTATCCTATCATGCTCCATCCTTCAATTATGATTTATTATGACTTGATCAGGTTTATCAATTTTCTACTTCTCCTCTACCTGATTTCAATTTCGATTCCGAGGGGGCAGTACATATCAGCTTTAATCTTTGATTCAGCTTTATCATTTAGCTTAGCTTGAGATTCTTATTTTTAGACTTCATTATCACCTAACAGTGACGGTGGTGATTTTGTCTTTCAATTTTTATCTCCTATTTTTCAGACTTGATTATTGCCTAGTAGCAACGGTGATAGTTTTGTCTAAGGCTTGATTTGCACCTAGCAACGACGGTGTTGGTCTTATCTTTTAGCTGTTGTTTATGCTTGTCCCGATGTGTTCCCATCTGTCGAACACACATCTGGGTTGTTTTGTGATCCCAAATCGATCTCTCATTTCAATTCTTCTTTGACTGTATGTGTTCCCGAAATGATCACACATTATTCAAAGAGAGGCAAATGTATGCACCCTAAAATGGTCACCTAGACTTTGGGCCCTCATTCAACAATTTATCAAATCCTTGAATCAATATTTTCAAAAATCAACATTTTTCAATTATATCAATTTCCTTGATCAAATCATAATCAATTCAATATTTCCTAAGGTTCAAGCCTTATTTAATTTAAAAGAGAATAAAAATAAAAATCTTATTTAATTAAGAGAACATGCTCCCTTTTAATTAATTAAAAATCTCTTTTAATTAAATAATAAAATCACTTTATCCTAAACCTTTATTTAATTAAAAGGAATTTCCTCCCCTTTTATTTAAATAAAAAATCTCCACTTTTCTTCTTATCCTATGTTGCACAAATAAAGCATTATTGTTATTTTATAAAAAGAGAAAAAGAACTTTTTGTCTCATGTGGGACACAAAAGTCAACTCTTATTTTCTCATTGGAGGATATTTGTGCACAAGGATCAAGCTTCTCTTTTTCTCCACCATTGATTAAATCTTTTGCCTCTTAATCACAATGGTCCATTCCTTTTCACTTCCTATAAAAGAAGAGCTCTTTTCCTCATTTTCATATCTTAAGTTTTCATGCTAATGTTATGCTGCAGGTTTTCTAGGTCATTTGGAGCTCTTTGAAGACATTCTGTACATCCAAGCTTTGAAGACTTTTTATTGCATTTCATTGTAGTTGCATATTTCCTTTCTTAGTTGCATTATCATGGCATATTAGCTTAGATTTCCTTTTATGCAATAGATTAACTTGCATTGTCATATAGATTTGCATTGCATTGCATACATTTGGTTTCATTGAAGATATTGGCATTATTGCCCTTGTCTTTGATTTGGACTCTCTCATTGTATGGTTGACTAGCAAGGTCATGAGTTCATAGCTCTAGTTGAGAGCAATTTTACAAATCTTGCAACTCCATGCATAGAGAGCTATGGATCAATTTGTGGGGGCTTATTCTTGAGTTTTCTTGCATGTAAGGATTCATAGAAGTGTGGTCACATTTTCACCATACATTCACCATCTTGGTAGAGATTCTATTTTTGCTACTAAGGCGCTTGTTTCCAGGTTTTCACCAAGGCACTTTTTTTTCTTTTTTTCATTTTTTTTGTATTTTTTATTTTTTCAATTTTTTTGAATTTTTGATATTTTTCAATTTTTTTTGTGAATCATCTAGGCACCTATTGCTAGGTTTTCACCAAGATGTTCATTTTTTCAAGACTTTTTTTGATTTTTATAATTTTTTCAGGACATTTTACCATAGACTGAATGCCTTAGGCGTAGAATTTCTTCAGATGGAGAACGTTGATTGGTTCTCAGAGCTATTCTCCTTCAGTCATTGAGAGTTGATAGGCACCAGAGCCAAAAGTAGCAGTGATGACAAAGGGACCTAGCCAGTTGGGTTTGAACTTCCCCTTGTGTTCTTGATGTGATTGATTTTTAGGATTCTCTCTCAAGACTAGATCGCTAACCTGAAATTCTCTGCGTCTGACTTTCTTGTTGTAGCCTGTAAACATTCTCTTTTGATATACTCTGAGATGATCATATGCTTCTTGTCTGTGCTCATCTAGTAGTTCAAGTTCTTGCAACCTAGACACTCTATAGTCATCATCAGTTACTAGACCATGCATTCTGATTCTTAGTGATGGGATTTCAACCTCAATAGGCAGTACCACTTCAGACCCATAAACTAAAGCAAAAGGTGTACATCCCCAGTAGGTGTTCTGATACTTGTTCTGTAGGCCCATAGAGCTAGATTAATCATGAGATGCCAGTCTCTACCATTTTTGTTTACTATTCTGTGCAAGATCTTCAATAGATTTTTGTTGGAAGCCTCTGCTTGGCCATTCCCTTGTGGATAGTAGATAGAAGACCAATTTTGGGTGATCTTAAATTTGGCACATAGATCATCTAGGTCTTTATTCCTAAATTGCCCACCATTATTTGTGATTATGGAATGAGGGATCCCATATCTGCATATGATATAGTTTAAGATGAACATCGATATCTACTTTCCCGTTGCTTGTGTCAAAGGGACCGTTTCTACCCATTTTGTAAAATAATCTATGGCTGTGATTATATGGGTATGTCTGTTAGAAGAATGAGGATGAATCATCCCGATAAGATCAAATGCCCAATGATGGAAAGGCCATTATGTTGTAAAGGAGATTAGATCCCTCCCTGGAGCATGAATTAGGTTTCCATGCACTTGGCACTTTTGACAATTCTTAGCAAATTTGATAGCCTCTTTCTCTATTTCAGGCCAATAGTACCCAGCCCTAATAATTTTTTGAGCTAGTGTTAAACCGTTCAAGTGTGACCCATAAATACCATCATGGACTTCCTCTAATGCACATTGAGACTCTTCCCATTCTAAACATCTAAGTAACATACCATCTAGACCTCGTTTGTATAGATCATGACCAATGATGACATATCGGGAGGCATTACAGATAAGGTATCTCTTTTCATGGTGTTTGAATGTATTGGGAATGATTTGGTCTTGGAGATAGGAAAATAGGTTTTTATATTGGGATGAATCATGACCAACAATAGTGCAGATCATGTAGGTTTCAGGGGAGTCATATGCAGAATAAGATAGTGCTTCCACCAGGAACTCGTAGCATAGCTCATGTTCAAGCTACTGTAATAAAGTAGATAGTGTTGCCATTGTATCGACAGCTTTGTTCTCCATTCTAGGAATTTTCTCAAATGTGATAGATATGAAATATTTTTTAAGATCATCTACCATTCTCTTGTAAGGAATGAGCTTTCCATCTTTAGTTTGGTACACATCATTGACTTGATGAATAACAAGTTGAGAGTCTCCATGAATATGTAGCTCTGTTACTCTCCATTCAAGAGGGCTTCATATTCCATAATATTGTTTGTGTAGTGGAACTTTAGTATGAATACTTTTGGGATGGAGTATCCTTGAGGAGTTATGAACAATATGCTTGCTCTAGATCCATTCTATGTATAGGAGCCATCAAAGAACAATTGCCATTCTCTAGAAGATAGGTGCATAATAGAGGAGTCTGGAAATTCCATTTGCATTAGTGTGTCATCAAATATGGGTGCATTTGCTAGTTGATCAGCAATAACCTGACCTTTTATAGCTTTTCTTTCAACATATTCAATGTCAAATTCGCTTAGAAGCATGACCCATTTAGCCAGTCTACCTGTGAGGGCAGCCTTGCTTAGTAGGTATTTTAGTGGATCAATTTTTGCTACTAGATGCATGGTATGAGCTAACATATAGTGTCTCAGTTTTTGTGATGCAAAGATCATAGTGAGACAATATTTCTCAATCATAGAATAGTTCTTTTCATACGCCACCAATGTTCTTCTTATATAATAAATGGCTCTTTCCTTTTTCTCTTCATCATGTTGCACTAGCAATGCCCCCAGTGATGTGGTTGTTGTAGAGAAATATAAGATCAATGGCTTCCCATGAATAGGAGGCATCAAGATAGGTGTATTTGATAGATACCTCTTGATATGGTTAAATTTGTTCTCACATTCTTCATTCCATGCAAAGGTCACACCTTTATGTAATGTTTTTGTAAAAGGCTGTGATATGTCCGCTAGCTATGATATGAATCTTCTGATAGATTGAACTCTTCATTTCAACATCCTCATTTGACTGATATTCATGGGAGGTTGCATCTCTATTATAGCCTTGACTTTAGCCAGATCAACTTCAATGTCCTTCTTTGAAACTATGTATCCCAAGAGCTTTCCAGAAGTGACACCAAAAGCACACTTCTTAGGATTTAGTCAGAGACTAAACTTTTCCATTCTGTCTAGGATCATGCTCAAGTCCTTTAGATGTTCAGTTTTGATCATAGATTTTGCTAAAGTATCATCAACATAATCTTCCATAGTTCGATGCATCATATTGTGGAAAATAGAGGTCATTGCTCTTTGATATGTAGCACTAGCATTTTTAAGCCCAAATGGCATGACATTCCAATAGAAGGTGCCCCATGCACATGTGAAAGCAGTTTTCTCTTGGTCCTCTGGAGCAATTTTTATTTGGTTATATTTAGAGAAACCATCCATTAAGAAATACATCTTGAAACCCATAGTCATGTCCACTATCATATCAATATTAGGTAGTGGAAAATCATCCTTAGGGCATGCTCTATTCACATCTCTAAAGTCTGTGCACACTCTGATTGACCCATCTAGTTTAGAAATAGGTACAATATTAGAGATCCACTCTGCATAGTCAATAACTTGGATGAATCTGGTGTTTAGGAGCTTCTCTAATTCAGCTTTTACCAAGAGTGCAACGTGAGGATGCATCTTTCTCAATTTTTGCTTGACAGGTTTGACATTTGGAGCAATAGATAAATGATGCATTATAAGATTAGGATCCAATCCTGGCATATCTAAATATTTCCATGCAAAGTTGATCTTCTTCTTTGTTAGGAATGTTGTAAATTTTTTCTTCTCTTCTTTTGATAATGATTGTGCTACATGTACCAATTGTGGTTCCTCTGTTGTACCCAAATTGATGGATTGAGTGGGCTCAATTAGAACTGGAGATCTGTTCTGTAAATGGCTTGAAAGGACATCAAATATCTCATCCTTAGGTGCCTTAGAGAGGTTTTCACCTTTGGATACGTCTTTCATTTTTACTTTTGTAGGTTCTGAGACTACCACAAAGTGGTTTTCACCCTCAGAACTCTTTTTCTTTTTCTTTTTATTCTTGTTTTTCTGACTAAGATATTTGATGTCCGGCTTAGTCATGCTGACGCTCGGTTCACTGATGGAAGTACTCATAGGTTCAACTACATTGAGGTAGCAAGTGAGGGCATAGTCATTCGGGAAGGTATAAATACCATGGCTTGGATTCATGGAGGTTTGATCAATAAGTTATGGATATTTGATAGTCAAAGTAGGGAAAGATTGGGAGATAGTGTTTACAGATATGGATCTGTCATCATTGGTCCTAACCTGACACTTGAGTTCAAAGGTGATACTACAAATTAAAACATCCAATTCATGAATAGGCTCAGTGTCATCGTGGGAGTCCAATTCAGCCATAGGTGGATTAGACTCGATAGGTTCATCATTTCACTCTAGACTTACGTTGGTTTGAGGTGCATATTGGTGAATAACATCAACATGTTTCTCTATGATAAGCTCATCTGGTTCTGGGATAACTCCCTATTCATAGTCATTAGATTCATCTTCTGATTTAGGATGTCTAGGAAATCTTAGAACATGAGTAAAGTCAGGGTGAATACCCCAAGAAGGGTTACCCTTAGATTCTGATTTGTATTCATACTCATGAGAATCTATCTCAGAATCACTACCACTTCCCTCTTCTTGATTTTTTTCAAGATTAGTTGGTTCTTGTGTTGCAACTATCTCTTGATTGATAGTAGGTTCTTGTGTTTCTACTACATTAATTCTCTTGATAGGATCATCTTTATCATCAAGAAGGTCTTTGATCTCTTTAGGAAATTTTTCATAGGGGATGAGTTCTGAACTATCTGAATCACTATCAGATGGTTTTGTTTCTTCTTTCTTAAAAAGAGGTTCCCCTAGGGCGATCTGCTCTATGACATGAGAGAAATTACCTTTGAGGTGATAGGGTTTCTTCTTAAAGCCGAAGCCAACTTTGTTTTTATTTTCTCTACCAGTATGTGGGAGAGGTACCTCAAGAACTTTTCCTCTGATTCCTAGAGGTCCTTAACTTGAATATCCCATCTTAGCTATTAATTTATCTCCTGGACCATATGACTTGGAAGGGAGTTTGGAGACTGCAAAGTCACTAGTTTGAACAACTTGAGATTCAGGTTCATCTTTGTACAGCCATGATAGCACAGCCTCATCCTCTTCAAATTCTTGCTTGGATACTTGTTCTGCTACAAAATTCTTTTTATATGTTTCAAGAGGTTCTTTAGAGTCTGGTTTGGATTTTTTCAAAGATTTCCCATAAGACTTAGGTGAGATAGGGAGAGATGTCAAAGATAAGACTAGCTCAATAGTATATTCTCCCATACCATTTTCTTTGATATTAACCTCTTTTGCAAGATCTTCCATTTTAGATGTGGATGCTTCTTTAGTTGGTTCAATGGAAGATTCTCTATTATTAGGTACAAGCTTATCTGCACTTTCCTTCGAGGTGTTGCAAGTTGTATTCAGATCTGTGGGGATAATAACCTTTACTCCTTCATAAGGAAACTGTAAACATTGATGGTATGTAGAAGGAATAGCTTGCATTTCATGTATCCATGGTCTCCCTAGAAGGATGTTGTAGGCCAAAGGTAGATCAAGCACTTGACAGATGGTATCTTTGATAACTGGACCCACTCTGATAGGTAAGAAAATGGTGCCTTTAGAAGATCTTTCTTGTTCATCATAGGCCTTGATAGTTATTTTCTTTCTAGGATCAATAGCCAATTCTAAAAATCCCAATTGTGTGATCAAGCTGTAAGAACAAATGTTTAGGCCAATGCCCCCATCTATCAACACATGTTTGACTCTACGGTTTTGGATCAAGACTTCTATATGCAAAGGCTGATTATGTGGGTGACTCAAGGAGTTGTTATCTTCCTCTGAAAAGGAGATAT
The DNA here is from genome assembly GCA_027943335.1 of Chamaecyparis obtusa. NCBI lineage: Eukaryota > Viridiplantae > Streptophyta > Pinopsida > Cupressales > Cupressaceae > Chamaecyparis > Chamaecyparis obtusa. The sequence goes on along the minus strand of BSBK01002251.1, from coordinate 637,923 downwards.
ATTGCAAAGATGTAAGATGTCAAACCATAGTCTGGAACTTGTCTAAATCAAGGTCATCAGGAACATTGGAACTGAGCAAAGCTTTATCGAGAATGGCTTTATGAGCTGGAGATATTCGAAGCAACTCAAACATGGAGATTTTGCATTAGTGTGCTGGAGTTGTTGAACAATGCTATAAGACTTAGGCCTTGTATCCTTTGGATTGGAAGATTTGGAAGTAGCCTTTTGTTTAGAAGTAGATGAAAGATTGAAGGGCACCTTGGGGACATTTGATGAATCTGGGATTTGTCCTTTCAGATGCATTTGAGCTTGTGATTGAGTAACTGTGTTAGCTAAGGAATGATCTCTATCTCTTCATATAATTGTGATGACATTGCAACTTTTAGAGAGACATGGTTCAACCATATTGATGATAGTGTTATTTCCAGGGTAGGCATAGTTGACTTTTTCCCCCATATTAGGTTGAGAAGTTGAAACTTCTTGACCATGTTTCAGAAATGGTTTTGTGAATGTTGTATGATCATTATTGCTCTTGGGATTGTCAATTGTGATGTCTCCATTATCGATCAGATCTTGAATGGTATGCTTCAAGTGGTAGCAACTACTAGTTTTGTGACCTTTACTCCGATGGAAATCATAGAATTCATTTTCTCTCCACCATTTCAGTTTGGGGTCCTGATCATTTGGTCGGATTGGTGGTAAAGAGATGATGTTATTAGCCAGTAGAGTTTTCATAGCTGATTCTAAAGACTCTCCTAGAGGAGTAAATTTTTGATGTTTATCCCATTTTTTGTATTCTAGCTTCCTTTGAGATGGTTGAGAAGACTTTTTCTCTGAAGCTTTAATGGCTTGAGTACCAAGAGTGAGATTGTAGGTTGGTGCCTTTGGTGGGGCACGGACAGTGTCAACAACACCATCTATGATGATGCCTTTGTTCTTGTTCCAATTTTTGTTCTTGTCTTTAGAACTGGATCCAGATTCATACTTGTCTTTTTGAAGTTTGATTTCTCCTTTTCTTACAAGCACTTTTTTTATTTTGATAGCATTATCCACCATCTTGTCAAAAGATGTATGATCTTGCATTTGTAAAGGATAATTGATTTCTGGAACAAGATTATTGATGAAGATTTCCAATTTTTCTATTTCTGGAATAGGTCTGGCATATAGAGAGAACTTCTTCCTCCATCTCTTGAGAAATGTTAGGAATGGTTCCCCTGAGTATTGTTTGAGATTATAGATATTGATCATGGTGACTAGGTGCTGAATATTGTAGGAGTATTTTTGATAAAAAAATTTGATCAACTCCTCAAAAGTTTTGATAGTAGAAGGCAATTTTGAAAACCAATGAATGGACACTCCCCCTAGAGATCAAGGGAAGAGGCACATAAGGTAGGTCGGTTCATGCGTGAACTCCATTGATTGTGTACAAAATTCCCTGACATGATCTTGAGGGTTAGAGTGCCTGTCATATTTATCATACTTTGGTATCTCCGCTCTTTTTGGAAATGGTGGCATGTACATGTCTTTGTCAAATGGAAAAGGACATAGAGCCTCCATGGAGAACTCTTTAGGTTCCTTCTCTTTCTTGAGATTGTTAAGTTCAACTTGTATAGCATGCATTTGTTTCATCATAGCCATGAGTGGATTCTCTTCCTCATGTGTAATGATGTCTTCAACATTAAAGTTGGGAGGAAGTTTAGCTCCTTGATGAGCTAATTATAAAAAGTATGCTTCTCTATCTTCTTTCAAGAAATGCTTCATCATTCGTTTGAAGTTATCATCATTTTGATATTGAGCAATTTCTTCAGGTGTGGGTTCCTGATCTGCACCATGTTGAGATTGAGCTCTTTGAGAGCCAAAATTTGTCCCTGCTTGAGACATGGTAGGAGTTTGTGGACTCCTTGGATTAGATTGATGAGGGGTATGTTGAGTACCTCCATGAGTTGATGGAGGAGGTATGTAACCAGATTTCAATCGATAGTTGCCAAGACCGTCATCCTCATAAAGACCAGAATTGATGAGTTGCTCAAGAGTTGGAGTTTGGAGAGTGGTGATAGATTTGTTGTGAGAGGAAGCTCTAGTCTCCACCATTCACCTCAAGTGAAACAAAAGAATAAGATCCAAATAACCAAAGAATGAATTGAATCAAGATGATCAGATGACGCAACCTTGTCAAGGTTTGATTGATTTGAAGATTTGATTAGACGTGGATGAAGGATACTGTGCCCTGGATGTATGGGTAGGTTCCCACAAGATAGCGGACAAGATATCACAACACTTAGTCATTTTGATGATTGATTGAAGATTGATAGTTATGACAAGGTTTTGACACAAGATGATAAGGACTCAAATCAATTAAATAGAAGGCTGAATTGAATTCAAAAGGCCACTTTAGGAAAATGATTGGACTCTTAATAGCTACTGCTCTATTCCTAACACAGTGATTTATTCGACAGATTCTGAAATTAGGCTAAAAAGATAAATATCTGGAAATTTTGACAATTTTTTGACAACTTTAAAAAATTTCCCAAACGACACTCTATAGACTCGTACGACAGTGGATATGCTATGAAATGATAGTTGTAAAACTCGTACGACAGTTGGGTAGAAATGAAATGATAGTTGAAAATCTCATACGACAGTTGCAAGATTTTGACTTTGAGAATTTGTTGGCATGGAAACTTGTACAACACTGGGTACTCAATCATACGACAGATGGGTTGTAATGAAATGAAACTTGATGGAAACTCGTATGACTTTCTGACCTCTTGAGATGACTTTTGACTCCAAAAAAGGATTTTACTTTAGATTTTGCAAATTTTGAGTTTTCAAATTTGAATTGTTTGCAAATTTCAATGTCCAGATTTGAGGATTGTAATAGATTTGTCCATTTTCAATAACCAGATAGATAAACAAGCACGTAAAATAGCAAGCAAGTGATTTCAAGCATGTCTAAAAATAATGAACAAGGGCAAAAGCAACCTTGCGCATGAACAATCAAGTGACTTATTCATTCTAATCCTCAGAAGCGCTAATTGTGTATGTTCCAAAAATGTTTTGCAATAATGCACATATACCCTATTAAATGAAAATTTGGCCTCGCTAGGGTTTTTAGTAATGGTTTGACTCTACAACTTTTATGATCCAAAGGGGTGAACTCCAATCCTAGTGCACCAGGGTTTTGACACAGTCTGAGAACTTAATCTTCAGGAGCTGCTAGGGAGATCTGACAACCCAACAATGAACCATACCTATGGAGATTTCTTCCACAAGGACATTTATATAGCAGTTGTCACTACCACGATGAAAATGGCTATTACCGCTTGAGGTTCTGTCAATGCAATTTTCCCTGTGAAGGGAATGTCCGCTACGGTTAACCCTCTCTAAAGATGACTCACAATAGTATACCACAAGGGGACTTGGCTCCAGATCCAAGGTTTTTGACACCTTTTCACTTTTAACCCAAACAAAGCAAGAAAATTAATCCGACACGCTAAGACAAAGTTTGTCTCACCAAGGTCTATGATATCAACCCCACGTGATCTATCAACCCCTTCAGAGAGAGAATGTATCAATCAATAAGGGAAGATGCACTAACCAATTTTTATATACCAAAGCTCATGATGTCTACCCCATGTGATCTATCAACCTCTCCTGGGAGAGAATGTATCAATCAATAAGAGAAGATGCACTAACCAAGTTGAATGTGAAATGCACTAAGTATCCTCCCTACCTACAAGGATTCTATCATCAAGAAGGATTTCCTTGAGAATCCAATCTCTCAAGAATCATGAATAGTGTTCATAGGGCCTAATTACTATGTGAGCACAGATGTATGTTTCCAAAAGAAAATCTACCAAAAGTACCCAAAAAGTAGAAAGAGGAACACTTAACGCTTAAAGTGAATATGAGATGAGTCCACAAGGTGGAACACTTAAGTAACACCTCACACAAGCTAAAAATGAGTCCCCAACTTAGAAAACAAGTGAGTTCCTAAAAGCACAAAAGGGTTGCCAAGTGGAACACTTAATGCTTTTGTCCTAGTGACCCCTCCCCTTTATGGCATTGAGATTGCAACCATGGGGCAGAATGAGGGGCCGACGGATTAGCGAGTCCAATAACCCAAGATAGCAATCAAGATTAATCACAAGTATCTGAGACTACTTAATGAATCCTTAAGGGGTCACAACCTAGTATCAATTATGCAAGTGTGTAAAACAAAAGCATGAAAAGAATCACCCAAGCTAGACACACGAGAGATTTATTTTAAGCCCCAAATCGAAATATTATCAACACAAGTGGAATACCTGAGATCCTCGCAATGCGCTTAGTAGATTTTTACCTAATTTTAGCAAACTTTACACTTTTTTCAATCAAAACCAGCAAGAGTCAATCAAAAATAGAGAATTCCAACTATTAAGATTAGCTATTAGTCAAAATCCAAAAATCAAATCTAACAAACTACCTGCAAAAATGAAATGATAGTTAAAACCTGATGCCAAAACTCGTACGATAGTGGGTCTGTTACCAGATGACAGTTTGAAAACTCGTACGATAGTGGGTATGCTCCTAGATGATTGTCTAGAAACTCGTACAACACTGGGTGTCTAATGAAATGATAATCCAGCTTCCAAACGACAGTGGGTGCCTGATGAAATGATACTCGGTCAACTATCATACGACAGTAGGCTCAAACTCATAAGAGTTTTGTCAGAAACTCATACGAAGATTATACGGACAAAAAATAAAAATCATATTTTTGCACAGAAACCGAGGAGAAAAAGACAGAAATTGATAGAATTGAATTGGAAACCTGTTTCAGGGCCCCACAGTGGGTGCCATAAATGTGTGTGTGAAAATTGTACCTGATCGTACAAAATTGAAATCTAATTTAACCAAGCGATTTACTACCTTCTAGTAGGTGCGAGATTGATGTTCTCAAATTGTTATCGAGATCAGTGACCTAGATGACACCTAAACGAAGGATTTGAATGCAAAACTGATATGAAATATGAATGCAATTAATCTATTTTTTTGGTATTTTCTATGCAATAATAATAAAAAACTTATATGAATCTATGCTAATATGGAAATTGATCTAACAATGATATGAATCTATGCTAAATGATATGCAATGCTCAAAATTAGAAAGATCTCACAATAGCTTGGATTCACAAAGATGATTCTTCAGACTTCAATTCGACAGCGTGACAATGCAAATTTGTGGATGAATTATGAAGAGCTGAGTCTTGATTTTATAGAAATCCAGGGCTTTGGAGGTGCATGGAAGAAAGCCATAAATCACTCAAATTAACTCAGCTTGATTTTTGAGTTATCTGATAATAAAGATAATTTAATTTGCAAAAACATGCAAATCATGCAAAAATAGCTTTTTAACTCAAATTAGAGTTTAGATCAACTTTTTGAACTCCAAAAGGATGTTGAGTTCTAAAAAGTCAACACTTTGCATTGATTTTCTAATTTGGAGTTTAACTGTTTCTTTTGAATGTGTATAATAATTATGAATTAACTAAATAAATAAAGTGATTTATGCTCAACTTAACTGATTTTTGAAAATAAATAATTGATTTATGGGTTAATCAATTATTTAATCAAACTTTTATTAAAAACTATATTATTAAATAATGACAACTTGCTTTAATTAATTAAATAAAAATTTAATCAATTATTCATAGGATATTGGATTTATTGTCAAAATTAAATAATACAATTAATAATAGATAGAATTAAATTTAATTACACAATTAAGTGGCAAGATATTAAATCTAATTAATTAAATATGAAAATATTCAATTAATCAAACTTAGGATAAATGTGATTTATCGCCAAATAATCATTAAATTAAAGATAATTAAGAATAATTAAGAATATTGCTAGGAATATTCTCCGATGCAAAATTTAAGATAATCAATTAGATTCGATGATGTGCAGATGTGCCTTAGGTTAGGACTTTGATGTCGATTTCGTTCGAATTGTTGATATAGGAGATTAATGAACATATAGCCCATTTTTGGTGTATTACAGCTAGGTGTTTCAATATTTCTTCCAAGTGGTGTCCAAGCACATGCTTCAATTTTTTTCATCCTTTTGTTTTGTTTTTAGTTTCCTTGATCAAAGTTTTCCTATGTTCTAAGTTTTCATGTTTTCAAATCCAAACATCACTTGTCGTTTAACAAGGAGTATATTTTTAAACCAGGTTAATGAAGTGTTCCTCATTAACATGATTTTTTTGAATACCCATAATATAACAATAGGGGATGTTTGGATTTTTCTTTAAGTTTTAGTTTGTGTTCCAAGTTTTCAAACTAACTCAATTTCCTAATGGATGAGCTCCTGGTTTCCCTATGTCTCGCAGAAAGAAATTCAACAAAAGTTTCCAAAAATGTTATTAAATTTTCACACATGTTCCAATTTAGTGGAGGCATATGCATATCATAAGTCAAGGTTAATCTTATATATTATAGTTTTTTGGATGGAAATGGGCTCCCACAAGGGTTTGAGCCCAAATTGCTAATGAGAGACAGAGTGGTGCAGGAGCACCTAGTTCTAGGAGGCATAAATTTTAGTAGAACACAAGATCTCCTATTTGTATAAGAAGTTTTGTTAAATTTATCTAAGATGATTAAGAAATAAATGTTTATTAAATAAGAAAAGGGGAAGGGAAAATCTATAATGATGGAGGTTCATGTCATCGGCAAGAGTTACCTCGATGATGAAACTTAAGAAAAATAGAAAATGTCATTGGGATACCATACACTGATTGCAAAGTAGAGCACTGAGACAAAGGTCATGTCAAAAAGAGTTGCGCTGAGACAAAGGTCATGTTAGAAAGAGGTATGACCATAGAATCATATAAGAAAAAGGCAAGAAATGAATTGGTAAGACTCATATTAATGAGCTCTATCAACAAGACATGAGCTAGCGGAAAAAGGATTTTTCTATTTTGTCCATAGTCGATGAGGCTATCGGTAAGAATTATACCGATAAGCATCTAAACAAGAAGCAGTCTATCAGATGGAGTTATCCCAATAAAAGTCATTTGTATAACTAGTGCCATCGATGTATATATTTTTTAGTTTCATGGATGCCTAATGAGCATATTAGCACAAATTTTAGTGATAAAAGTTTTTTGAGGCCATCATAAGATAGACAATAAGGAAGGCTATAATGATAGGATGGAATGAAGACATTAGAGGGAGTTACACCAATTGGCATATCAGTATAGTGATGCATAGTGGTGGAACAATTGTTGAGTTTGAACCCCAATACCTAATGAGGCTATTAGTAAGTATTACATCGATGGATGTCAAAGAAGGATAGTTTTATTAGGGGGAGCTTCACCAATAAGTTCATCGGTATAACTAATGTTATCAGAGTAAGTTCTTCTGGGTTGCACCGACTCTCGATGGGAACATCAACACAACCTATGGAAACATAAGATCCAGGAAACTGTTGTGAAGAAGGATTGGGAGGACATATGCTGATAGGATGGAATAAAGACATTAGAGGGAGTTACATTAATGGGAATATCAATATATATATATATATATATATATATATATATATATATATATATATATATATATATATATATATATATATATATATATATATATATATATATATATATATCATTGGAAAGATTGTTGAGTTACCTTGATACTCGATGAGGCTATCGGTATGCCATATGTCAATCCAAAAAGAAGAGGAATTATTTCAGACCATGGAAATAATGACATATATCGATAACGCAAAGAGGGAATTTTTTTCAAGGACACCTATGCAATGAGAGGTTGTTGTCATGTTAGTTCAATTTTCAACTAAGGAAAATGATTTCTAGCAAATGCTTTGATTGAAGATTTGCGAAGGGAGAGAATTTAAAGCTACTTGTTAAACTCTAGCATTTTGCAAGAGGTACCTCCATCAAAGCTTTGGAAGTTTCATCAGATTTAATCCATCAAATCTACATCCATGGTGGCATAACTTGTCCAATAGTAAATGTAGTTGTTGAGATTAGAGGAAGGAATTTGACACAGAGCTTGATTTTTTCTTTCTAGAAGTCTTGATGAGGTAGTGGTGGCAACCTTTTGTTTCCTCATGTCACAAGAGTTCATCTTGAACTCAAAGATTAAATGGGTGACTCATTGAGTCTCTTTAGGAGAACTTTGTAGTCAACTTGGAGCTTTCATCATACATATTTGGTGAAGGGAAACTTTCATGTCTTTTGGACACTATTTTGGAGATTTTGGAGTCCTCTTTTTGAGGGTTTTTCTTTCTATTTGAGTTGCATTTTTAAAATACATTTCCATCTTTTGAGGATCTTGGTTGATTTTGAAGCTTTTATATACACCTCTTTTGTACTGATTCAAGGGAAGTTTTTTTGGAGAACCTATGCTATGTGACATATTTATTGTCCTTCACATTGTGTTTGCTTTTATTATTATATCATTGAGAGTTGATGGTTTTTTCCTTTGGAGCATAATACAACTGGTATTGATCTACTTTGTGACTTATTTTCATGTGTGCAATAGGTGATTGATGTTTTTTTTTTAAATCCAAAAAACTTGAAATTTATGTCTCATTTTTGTACCTATTTAAAGTTAGTGAATTTTTGTGCATAGGTCATAGGTTATGCAGATTAGTGAAGATATATTGGTTGTGGTTGTTGGTTTAATTAAATATTCCTAATTAGACTTTACGTAATCTTACTTAGGTTAATGCATTGTATAGTAAATTTTAATTGAGACACCTAGGAGTTTGCACCTACATTAAATACATGGTGTAGGAGAAATTCCACTTTAGGTGTGAGATCCACCTTTAGTGCTCATATCACATTATCATCCTAATCCTATTGCACATACTTCAATACATAATGGAGGATGATCCACATTTGGTGGACATGTGATTACACCTAGCATAGGTGATAGCTTGTCAACTCCTTATCATTCTCTCTTATGGCCTTTCCTATATAAGGAGGCCTATTATGTACATTGAATAATCATGTAAGGTGAATTCATTGGATCAATTCAATCATCATTCATTGCATTCATATCATCTCTCTTGTATTTTTTCTTTTCTTTAACCTCTAGATCCTTCATTCAATATCTTATATTTGTAAATTCTTACATGGTATCAGAGCCATTGGAGCATTTTAATTAGCCTAGTTGGAGAGATCTTGGTGCAAGTGTTGAAGGTCCAAATCTTAGATCTGAAGACCAACATATTTGTTAGAATGATTTTAGAATAATTGAGAGGCGGGGTGAATTAGTTATCCTCAGGTCTAGATGTACCAATTCAACTTTATAGTTCTTCAAAAATCTTAGATCTAATCATCTTTCAACTCAGTCTCTATAACATATACCAATAACATAAAACTTGCAGTCCACTATCCTAAAGTAATTAACTTGTAGCATATAAAACTTTCAACATCATTCACATCAAATAACATTCACACAAGTATAACACCATGATTTATAGTGGAAACCCAATTTGGAAAAAACCACTTGTAACATGCTACTGATTTTCACTCTTCTAAAGTGAGCTCTATGAGAAGCCAACATGGTTAAAGGTTTACAATAAACACTATTAGGTGTTACCTAGTTAAAGGATTTAATCACCCTATCAAGAGTGTCCTTGTTAGAGGGCTTAAGAACATTCCATCAAAATGTCACCTTGATTAAAGGATTTATATAATGACTATTAGGTCAACCTTGATTAAAGTATTTAGACTGATATAATGATTAGAAAGTAATAGTATATTTTGATATGAAAATATATAACTCACTTTGTAAATAAAGATCCACTTCGCTCATATTTTGATTTACTGATTGACCTTCATTTCCATCTCCATCTTTGATTTGCTCAAAATTTTCTTCAAGCAATCACTACAACTTTGTTCAACTCTTCACAAATTCACCTTCATCCTTTTGCTTAGACTCTTTAGTCAATAACATCAACGTGTTCTCTATACTGTAACCTCACAATTAGATTAACCTTAAATACCTCCTTGATCAGGTAGATTAATCTTTTTCCACTTAATCTCTTCCATAGATCTTAGGTTTAGGTCAGATTTATTGAATCCTTCCATCATTATGTTCTCCTTCTTTTCCTTCTAGATACATCTTCAAACTTGTCTTTGAAATCATAAGAAAATGATTTACCATGCATTAAATTCTTCATACCATTCATTAATAATTTCAACACATTTTACATATCCTAAGAATTCAACTATGTCGACTAGGATACTCAATTCTTTCTCAAAATGTAAATTATTGATACTCAGTCAATACTGTGTTCATCTCCTCAGTCATTAATAACAATTTTCTACTAAGAAATTATCCATCGCTCATAAATTACTAATGTTCGGTCAACACTAGATTTTCTTGGCATATACTAGCACTCGGTCAACACTAACATCACTTGGCTTAAACTAGATTTCTTCACTTTTGCTTGGTTAAGCCTACATTTCCAATCTTTCTTCTTCACTAGGTAAACACCACATTACCTTGACAATGTGCCAACTAATTAATACCCATTAAAGTATCACATAACTCAGCCTTTCCTTAGGTCCTCTTTTCAAATCCTCTTCATCAATCAAAAGATATGGTACTCTCCTAGATATAAATTGTCCTACCACCTAAGGTTTGACATCGATGACAATATAATAATTGTTTCAATTGTAGTTTCCAACAATCTACTTCTTTGGCATTGATGGGAACACCACATGAACATCACATGATTCACCATACAATCCAAAATCTTTGTGCCAGAGATCTTCATTAATATCCTTAGCTTCATTCTAATTCACACCCAACACATCCAAATACCAGCTCCCTCTTGGATAAATTTATCTTTGCTTGTTCACTAAATCTCTTTCTTATTCCCATATTATATATATATATCTCTCTCTCTCTCTCTCTCTCTCTCTCTCTTATTGATGTATCTCTCATTCATTGAATCTCTCCCTCTTTAACAATAATGCCAAAGAAACTTGTATCTATTACTTACATATTTACCATGTAGATGTCTTCATGTCAGTTTTGTATGTTGTATACTCCCTCTTTCATCTTTCTTATGATTGATTATCATCTTTTCTTTACTTCTCACAACTCTAGGAAAATCCTAAAGTGTGACCTCTTCTACATCAATTGGTCTGATAATCTAATTAGAACATTTTATGTAGTGCTCCTATATGCTTCTAGGCCACCTCAGTTAGGACAATCACCCCTAATTTATCTCTAAGTTATTCATGAGCATCTTTAGGTAATAATTTTGTGAATATATCTGCTAATTGTTCCTTTGTATTCACATATTCCAATCTTACTTCATTATCTTGAACCAACTCTCTCAAGTAATGATACTTGATAGAAATATGCTTAGTCTTAGTGTTCATAACATGATTCTTTGATATATTAATAACACTTGTGTTATCACAAAAAATAACAACTGACTCAGTGATTTTCTCCTTCATACCTTTTAACAATTGCTTGATCCACACTAAATTTGAACAATTTACTATAGCTGCTACATACTCAGCTTCTACTATAGATTAGGAAATGTAGTTCTATTTCTTTCTTGTCCAAGAGACTAACCTCTTTCCTAGAAAGAATGCACCACCACTTGTAATCTATCTGTCATCAAAATTTCTAGCCCAATCTGCATCAATGTAAACTTTCAGTACAAACTTATCATTTTTCTTGTAATGTAATCCACAGTCCTCTGTTGCTTTTAGATATCTCAATATCCTTTTCACTACCATCATGTGACTCTCTTTAGGATTTACATAAAATCTTGCAAAAATCTCAACTGCTAGGGAAATATCCGGTCTACTATGGACAACATATTTGATCTTTCCAATCATGGATCTATATAGGGTTTGATTCACTTCAGCTGTATCATCAGTTTTAGATAACTTTTTTCCAGTAGCCATAGGTGTACTTACTAGTCTAGAATCTTCCATACCAAAAGTTTTCAATATATCCTTAACATATTTGGATTGAGTAATATATATACCTTTCTTCATCTGATAGATCACTTTCAAACCAACAAAGAATTTGATCTCACCAAACATAGACATTTCAAATTTAGTTTGCATCTCATTTGAAAAGCTTTGACATAGGGCATCTTGTCCTCCAAATATGATATCATCAAAAAATATTTCAGCTAAAAAAATCCCTTTACCTTTTTTAGTCTTCATATAAATATTTTTATTGTCATTTTTCCTTACAAATCCAATCTTTATTAGATAGTTATGCAATCTCGCATACCATGCTCCGGGGGCTTGTTTCAATCCATACAATGCCCTGTGTAGCTTGCAAACCATATTCTTCTTGCTTGGTCAACAAATCCTTTTGGCTGTTCAATGTATACTTCTTCTTCTAATATCCCATTTAGAAATGTAGTTTTGGCATCCATTTGATACACTTTGAATCCTTTATAAGCTACATATGCAAGTAGATTCCTCACTCCTTCCAATCTTGCAACTGGGAAAAATGTCTCCCCATAGTCAATGCCTTCCACTTGTGCATACACCTTGCATACCAATCTAGCTTTGTTTCTAGTGAATTATCCATGTTCATTGAGCTTATTTCTGAATACCCATTTTGTTCCAATTACATTCTTGTCTTCTAGTCTTGGCACTAGAGTCCAGGTTTTGTTCTTTTCTATCTACTCTATTTCTTCATTCATGGCTTGTATCCAGCCTTCATTCTCTAAAGCATCTTTCATTGTTTTAGGCTCAAACTCACATAGTAAGCATTTATGATCTTCAACTTGCTTCTTGTCATGACTCTAGATTCCTTATCTCCAATGATTTTTTTAGACTTATGATGTCTTCTCACATAATGTACCAATGTAGGTTTAGATTGCATTTCTCCTTGGTCTTGATCTTTAGGTTCATCTTGTAAATTCTTTGCCTCATCTTCTGATTTCTTGGTAACATCCTCCTGATGCTAGACAGTATCTTGTTGTGGCTCGGGAGACTCATGCAGCTCCTTGGCATCTAGTTTATGTGTACTACTAGCCTCTCCTTCTTCCATGTACATAAAAAAGATCTGAAATCTTTAGGCTCTTGCTTTCACTCAACTTCATTCATTTCAATCATCAGTGTTCTAAAACAATCCATAATTGATCTGTTTCTTCTTTTTGCTATACCATTTTGTGGCGGTGTCCTTGTGTAGACATCTATCTCTTTATTCCTCTATATTATAGAACATATTGAACTCATTTGATATAAACTCTCCTCCTCTATCGTATCTCAAACATTTCAAGCTTTTACCAGTTTCTTTTTCAAATTTTTCCTAATACCACTTAAACAACTAAAATGCATCAGATTTCTCTTTTAAAAATATTACAGTCATCATTCTAGAATAGTCATCAACAAATAGAATGAAATACTTATCACCACAATAAATTTTTACACCCATAGGTCCACAAAGGTCAGTATGAATCAATTCCAAAATATTGTCAAAAGTATATGTCTTGCTCTTAAAACTAGACTATGTCATTTTTCCCAATTGACACTATTTACACATCACATTATTAGGTTTCTTCAACCTTGGTAAACCTCTAACTTTCTTCAACTTACTGATATTTACCAAATTGTCAAAGTTCACATGACACAACCTCTTATGCCATAACCATACATCATCAAATTTTTCAAACAAAAATGTTTCTTCAAATAGGTCTAGATAGAACAAGATACCTCTTGTTTGTTCTCCACTTCCAATTAGTTCACCAGTAGCATCAAATATTTTAGCCTTTCTATGATTAAATTCAACTCGGTAACCAATACTATTCAACTATGCAACACTTAACAAATTATAGTTAAGACCTTCAACCCAATAAGCATTATCACATATGATCTTATTAGTCAATCTTATTGATCTTTTTCCTTTCATAGGACATGGTGCATCATTACCAAACTTAACAATTCTACCTTTGTAATGATTAAGGATTTCAAACTTACTTTTATCACAAGTCATGTGATGTGAACAAACACTATCAATAATCCATTTATCACCTTTACTTACATAAGAAATAAGTATTATTTTCTCATCTTCATTAGAATCATCTTTCATAGCAACATAAACAACTACTATATCACATTCATCAGATTCACTAGTTTCACTTTCAGTTTCCTCTTCAACAATATAGACATATTTCTTACCTTTGTCTTTGTAGTCTTTGTACCTTCAGTGATCTTTGTCATTTCTCTCATCTTTGTACATTTTTTACCTTCTCTCATCTTTGTCAGTCTTTTCATGGCATCTTGCTACAATATGGCCAACTTTGTTACATGAAAAATAGATAATAGAAAGTTTACCTTTATATTTCCCTTTTCCTCTCTATAGCCTTCTAGCCATAAGTGCCTCAAGATCATCTAGATCATCATCAGAAGTGTCACTATCACTATTTTTGATGTTGTCACTACTCTCACATCTTTCTTTTCCCTTCTTAGGCTTATGAAGAACCATTTGAGACTTGAATGCAGATTCAATGTTATGAATAGTGAAATTATCATATATTAGACAACTCAAAAGTAGTAAGCTTTCCAACAAGACTTTCCAAAGTTAGGACATTACCAGGGTTGCATCTTGATTCTTGTATTATGGAAACTCTAATAGAATAGATAGGATGCAAGCTTCTCAATACTTTACTGATAAAAGTTTCATCATCAATGTTTCCATTAACTCCTCTAATAGAATTTACTACCTCCTTAATTCTACCACAATAATGAGAATTTTTTTCACCATCTTGCATTTTCATTTCATCAAAATTACCTGTCAAGCTTTCATATTTGGCTCTTAGTACATTTGTGTCTCCTCCATAGATAGCTGCTAGAGTGTCCCATATTTTCTTTTCATTAGTACAGTCCTTGATGTCCTCAAATTCAGGATAGCTTAGGGTAGATGCTATCTCCAACATTGCCTGGTTGTGTTCTTGTTTTACTTTCATCTCCTTGGTAGTCAAAGGTGCAATAGGTAATACATAATCATTTTCCACATAGTATTTCATCAAATCACCAATGCCAACTAGATGCAATTTCATCAAACTCTTCCATGCAGGGAATTTCTCCTTGTTCAACTTTAGTACCTCCTTTTTGTACATATTGATCATTAGCTTCAAGTACCTTTAAAATTTTTCTCTACAAGAACCAATTTCTCTAATACCAATTGTTAGAATTATTTTATAATCAATGAGAGTGGGGGTGAATTAGTTATCCTCAAGTCTAGATGTACCAATTCAACTTTCCATCTCTTCAACAATCTCAGATCTAATCATCTTTCAACTCAATCTCTATAGCATATACCAATAACATAAAACTTATAGTCCACTATCCTAAAGTAATTAACTTGCAAAATATAAAACTTTCAACATCATTCACATCAAATAAAATTCACGCAAGTATAACACCAAGATTTATAGTGGAAAACCAATTTGGGAAAAACCACTTGTAACATGCTACTAATTTTCGCTCTTCTAAATTGAGCTCTGTGAGAAGCCAACCCGATTAAAGGTTTACAATACACACTATTAGGTGTGACCTGGTTAAAAGATTTAATCACCCTATCAAGAGTGGCCTTGTTAGAGGGCTTAAGAACATTCCATCAGAATGTCACCTTGATTAAAGGATTTATACAATGATTGTTAGGTCAACCTTGATTAAAGGATTTAGATTGATACAATGATTAGAAAGTAATAGTAGGTTTTGATCTAAAAATATACAAATCACTTTGAAAATATAGATCCACTTCACTCATTTACTAATTTACTAACTAACCTTCATTTCCATCTCCATCTCTGATCTACTCAGAATTATCTTCAAGCAATCACTACAACTCTGTTCATCTCTTCACAACTTCACCTTCAGCCTTCTGATTAGACTCATCAGTCAATAACATCAACCTCTTCTATATACTATAACCTCATAATTAGGTTAACCTTATACCTCCTTGATTAGGTAGATTAATCTTTTATCGCTTAATCTCTTCCATAGATCTTAGTTTTAGTCAGATTCATCAAATCCTTCCATCATTATCTTCTCCTTCTTTTCCTTCTAGATACATCTTCAAACTTCTCTTCGGAATCATAAGAAATGATTTACCATGCATTAATAATGTCAACACATTTTACATATCCCAAGAATTCAACTATGTCAACTAGGATTCTCAATTCTTTCTCAAAATGTAAATTTCTAACACTCGGTCAATACTATGTTCATCTCCTTGATCATTACTAACACTTTTATTCTTGGCAATTATCTGTCACTCAAAAATTATTGATTTTTGGTCAACATTAGATTTTCTCAGCATATATTGGCACTCGGTCAACACTACCATCACTCGGCTTAAACTAGATATCTTCACTTTTTCTCAGTTAAGCATACATTTCCAATCTTTCTTCTTCACTAGGTAAACAACACATTACCTTGTCAATGTGTCAACTAATCAAGTACCCATTGAAGTATCACATAGCTCAACCTTTCCTTAGGTCCTCTTATTATTTCCTCTTTTCAAATCCTCTTCATCAATCAAAAGATATGGTACTCTCCTAGATAGCAATTGTCCTACCAGTTAAGGTTTGACATCAATGGTAATATAATAATTGTTTCAATTGTAGTTTCCAACACATATTGTAGAAGCATTTTGGGGAAGATCAGACCTCACCATTGCATCTCGGAGGTTGTCTCGATTAAAATTGACTATAAACTCACCCATATTTGGGAGAAGTCCAAATCGAGGTGAAATGTTTTTTTAAATTGACTCGTACAACTCGATCTACACCTCTACAGTATGATATTTCAAAAAGAAAATAAATATTTTTTTAATTCAGTATTTTTTCTAAATTTTTTTGTGCAAAAATTTAATTTCAGGCCTAGTACATGCCCTACATTTATTACTTGGCATCAAAGAATATTCTGCAACTACACGCATACAGATCCCAACATAACAAATAACATAACCGACCCCCAAGCCCATGCTCGAGCCAAACAGCTAATGGATGGTGAGCCCATGCTTGAGATTGAGCCCTGCTGTGAGCTCTTTTACAATCCTTCTATGACCTTCACTATATAAAATCCTATCATAGAAGACCAACAACAAATGTGGGACTAAATATTAGTCCCACCACTTCCTAGTGGCACTGTGCCCAGCCACTGACCCACCCCTGCGGTAGCTCCACCGCCCTTCGCCATCTCACCATGTGGAAAAATCCAATGCTGCCATGTAACACCTAGCCTGCAGCCAATAGACCACACAGAGAAACAATAGAATTCCACGTGGCACTCACATAGTCTGTCACATCAGCATCAACAAATCAATCAGATCACAACACGTGGTAGGAGGCCATGTCACCTACCACATCATCCTAGCCTGTCAACAAGTGTCGTCATTAGTACAGATGTTGATGTCATCCATACCTGTCTCTACTATAAATAGTGATATCATCATACAGACACCCACATCAGTGACACGTCAACAAGGGACAAGATTTTTTGCTACGTCATTTGACACCTAGCCAAAAATTGACAGTCATCCAATTGTCAAAAATAGGCCAAATTGGCTTTTTGGTGATGTCCATACGACTATCAAATTTAATGCAATGAAATGCTAACATCATCAAGGGTTTGAAAATATTTTCCTTCACCATTTGATTTTCGATTTTCAGTCCAACTTCAAAGGGCCATATCTTGCTCATTTTTCCTCCCTTTTTCAAGAAATTTTTTTTCATTTTGGGTATAATTTCTTGAAGATTCTAGTGGTGATATTATTTTTGCAATTTGGTGGCCAGATGTATCAAAAATTATATAATTTCATGATTTTTCTTGATTTATGCAACTTTCAGGGCTTTGTTTGGGCACATACGGTAACATTTTGAGGTGAAATGTGTTTTGAAAGTGCATGTTTTCTTGTGTACTTTCCATATCAAAGGCTTCTAATGGAAAAAGGAAAGAAGAAACATAAGGATCCTAAGCCTCATGACAATAGTAATGAATCTTCTTAACACAATACTACTGAATTCAAGTCCTCTTCAAGAGAGGAATCATCTAGAAGAAAGAGGGATAAATGTTCTCATTGTAAAAAGCTAGGACATGATGAGCATAAGTATTTTCAAAAGAAGATTGATGAGCTAACTCACATTATTAAAAAGCACAATATTAAGTTTCCCTCATCAGTGTCTACTCCTTCTACACATTTTCCACCTTCTACTTCTCCATCACCATCCAAAGACAAAGGTAAAGGACAAGCACTTTTGGCTTCCACACATCCTGAGAAAGGTAAATGGCTTCTCGATTCAGGTGCATTGCATCATACGACATCATCTATGGATATGTTTTCTTCTATTGCACCTTGTAATTATCCTAATATTTTGATGGGTAAAAACACACATGAGAGTTTGTGGGAAAGGTTCTTTTCCTATGGGAGAGGGGACATTTAATGATGTTCTTTATGTACCATCCTTGAACACTAATATCCTTTCTATTTACCAAATTACACATGGGGCACAAGGTAAAATTTTTGAGTTCACTCTTTATTATGTCTACATTAGAGACATGGAGACTAGAGATCTCATGGCTATGGGAGTTTTTTATCATACATCATTCTTGTATTCTTTTTCACATTTTGTTGTTAACGATGATGATATTCACGATGTCCCTTTTCCAAGGGATAATTATGTATATGAGGAGAAACTTGGACACTTGAATCATTTTTTTTTTTTGTTGAGACAAGTGTTGAGCTTCCTACTCCTCCACCTCCCGCTTCTTTAGACATGGGCTCTATTATTTAGCAGGATGATCATAGTGTTTCAGATCTTGCAGAATTTGATGACTACTTGGATGCCTCTTCATCATTTTTTGATTCTCATAATGCAGATTTGAGAGACATACATGAGGGGGTTTCTATTTACTTTGATGATATAATCATAGTTGGGGATACTTCTTCATCTTCTTTGGAGATTGACACTCTTGATTCTTCTCCTTCTTCACTTGACTTGTCATATGAGGTGATAGATTCTTTGAGATTGGAGAGACCTATTTAGTCTTCAGAGATCCATACATGGATACCTTCATCTTCCTCCTCCTTCCATTTGGACATGGATTGGATTCTTCATAATTCGATGTATGTATTTCTTCCTAAGGGGAGACATGTTTCTTGTAAGCATTGGCTTATCTATTGTTTGCAGATACTCTTCATCAACATGGGAGCTTCTTCATTATGGGGGGGATATCATGTCTCCAACTATCCTTCTTAGGGGGGATAACTCTTTGTATACACATGATGTATGTAGTTCTTGGGGGGCCTTGAGTACTCCATCCATCCATGCATCTTGTTTTCTTCTCTCTTTTTCATGGAGAGTTTTTCCCATGAGGTTTTTTCATCTTTCTCCACTTTATGAGAGTTTTGCATTTCATTTATTGTATTGCATATTGTACATGGGTACCTAACATGGCCTAGTAGCCGGGACCCATCTTTCATTGTGATTTTAAATGCATTCCCCTAAGTTTCACTTAAGGGGGGTGTTGGTGTAATTAAGTATTCCTAATTACACTTTGCTTAATCTTACTTAGGTTAGTGCATTGCATAGTAATTTATCATTGAGACACCTATGATTTTGCACCTCAATTAAGCACACAGTGTAGGAAAAATTCCACTTTAGGTGTGAGATCAACATTTAGTGCTCATATCACATTATCATCCTAATCATATTTCACATACTTCAATGCATAATGGAGGATGATCCACATTTGGTGGACATGTGATTACGCCTAGCATAGGTGATAGATTATCAACTCCTTATCATTCTCTCTTATCACCTTTCCTATATAAGGAGGCCTATTATGTACATTGAATAATCATGTAAGGTGAATTCATTGGATCAATTCAATCATCAATCATTGCATTCATATCATCTCTCTTGTATTTTTTATTTTCTTTAACCTCTACATCCTTGGTTCAATCTTTTCTATTTGCAAATTCTTACAATAGTTTATATCCTACTAGTATTATTCAATAAAGCCTTCTTTTGAAACATTTTTATGTACAAAAGATCTCATCAAAGTTGTGTCTTTTGGTTAGCTATTATTACATCATTGTATTACTAAAACATCAAATCCTCTATTTTATTTTAGTGCATCACCTATTTTCAGTTTAAGCATTATTTCATTATGTTTATCCTTCACCCTTTTCCCACAAAGTTTCAAGTTTTATTGGTTTTAGGTGAAGTAACCATTTAGGAGACAAACTTATCCAAATGTCTAACCATGTTCTAGGTTACCCACAACATTTGGTTGTTCCCATGTTTCCCCAAAAGTGTTGAATTTTCTAAAGATTTAACAAGGGTGCACATTTGGGAGATAACAATAATCATTACTAGTTCTTTTTCTATTCTTCTTTGTATACGGGTATAAACCTCCTCAAGAAAATTTCCATATAACATAGGAGGTCATGAATTTTATTAGTTTCCTCCACCTTAAAGATTTTCTTTTGTATATTATCAATTTTTTTGGGCCCAATCAAATTGGTATTCCCTCTTGAGAATAGAAGTGATCTAGTAGTACATAAAAGGGATGTAGTATTTGGACTCCTTTTTCTCAATTGCCAAGTTCTCATCATTGCGATGATTTCTATTATTGCATCCTTGAAGTCTTTGTTTGTAATCTTATTCCTGTACTTCATATGCTCTTTAGATTACTTCTTGTTAAAATTCCCTTTATTCCTCACTATCCTCTTGGAGTATTGTGCTAGGGTTTTTACTTCTTGTATTATCAAAACTTGGTCAAATTAAGGGATTTGAAAGGCTTAGGCCACCATGTTTAAGAAAATATCTACAATTGCATTTTTAGGTGACCTTATTGTAATAGTGGGCTAAGATCATGATCAGCTCAAGGGATTGTACTACTTGAGGGAAAAGTTTTGTTTTGTCCAACCCTGACCTCCCTATATTCTTATAAGAATAATTGGCTTAAGGATCAAACATAGTCCCTATCATAGTATCCATATCCATATTGTTGGAATTATGGAAAGGTGTTTACTGAGAGGGGAGGGGTGAGTCAGTACCCTCTAAAACTTTTCAAACTAATCCTTGTAAACATCAACTTCAATAACCGATGGTGTAGATTGCATTTAACATACATTAAATAATATAACTAAAATGTAAATGCATGAAAGTAAATCAATAACACATTCATGACTTGCTTCAATACACATGACACATGTATTTTGGTATCACAGAAACCCTTGTTAGAAGGTAAAAAATACGCTGGGGATGGAACCCACAAAGCTTCACTTCTATAGAAATAAAGTTGTTGGTTAAGGCTTACAAGAATGATCACTTTAGGTGATCTTACCCTATTAGGAGTAACAAGAAGATTAGATAGATCTACCTTGTTAAAGGATTTTAGAAACACAATTCATCTGTGCACTCGGTTAAGAGATTTAGCTAAAAATGGTTAAGTTCCCTCTGTTAGAAGATTTTGAATCTGCTACAATTGTTAGAGAATAATAGTGATATATGAAATGAATGAAAAAAAATCAAAATTGTTGATATAAGATCCTTTAAATAAAATAAAGATATCACCTTTCTGTGATGATTATATCCTTCTAAACTACTGAGTAGACTTATAACTATTTCATTAAACTGAATACTTCCATAGAAATCCTTTTATCAAAACCCTATATGAACTTCAGATGTCCTTGAGTGCAGCTACTTCATGAAGATACATGTCAAAATGACATTCTTACAAATTATATATCAAACTGACCTTGAACTAATTAGGGTTTTACAATATCTTAGAAAACCTAAGATCAATGGTTCATAAGATTAACCTAGATCATCATTACATAGGAATCATCATTCATTAAATGATTACATCCACAATAAATATTCACCTTGATCTTAGTAAACCATTTTATTGCTCGACAAAAAGTTGTGCAGCTTGAACTATGTTCCATTCCAAACTTTTATGTGAACTCTGGATTACTTGATAAATGTTGTCTCTCAGTCTTGGTGTTTACTGACGCTTAGTAATCCTGTGTACTCGATAGTTGTTATACTTGGTGATCTCTATACTCGGTGACTACTATGTATTAATAACTGACTAAAATATATTCCTCTATTTACTAACTGTACAAGTGAATACTAATGACAACACTTAATTCATTTAGGAGTAACATTCTCCCCCTTTTGCATTAGTATCAAAATCTTATATGTATGTTGACTATAAAAGTTTGAATACTAAATAAATTCACAAAACAAAAAATGTGTATACTTAGTGAATCCCCCTATGAACATGTTCTCTATATATACATGTGTTTCCCCCTTTTTTGAAAATAATGAAAAAGATTATGCTTACAATTTTTCAAAAATCTTAGGATGGGATTTCTTAAGATTATCCATAAGCTTCTCCCATTCTTCCTTTAGATTTTCTAGAGCCAACTGCTCTAAGCTCACTTGAGCATGCATGTCAAAAATGTTCTCGTTAATAGAAATCTCAGGAGTGGCAACTAATTTATTTTCCTATTTCACATGCTTTTTCATCATAGTCAAATGTGGTAGTAACTTGACCTATAGCTTGATTACGTCTTCTCTGATTTGGTCCTCTTCCTTTCTCAACTCAAGTCTTAATCGGTGTCTGTGTTTCACTTTGGAATAATGCAATTGAAATGTGTATTGCTCAGTTGTAAGATTAGTAGCACTATCTTTTGTTGGAAATTTGGCTGAGGTATGTACATAGATGTTGTCATTATGGCAACATATGTTCCCTATGAAGATCACATAAGCTAGAAAGTAAGTATGTAAGATCGCAGACTAAAATTGTCTAAATATGAAATAGTGTTTTTGACAGAGCACCCGATATAGTTTATTTTGGTGACGTTCACTGGAGCATGATCAAAGTTTGCACAGTTGAACATAGACTCTATGGTGTCTAAGGATACCCCATCTCAGTGCACAAAAGAGTATGAATAGTACAGACAAAGTTATGATTGTTTTACCGATGATAGAGTACAGCCGACAGAGTAGTTTTGAAGGCAGAACTAATAAATGAATTAAGGGATTATTTTGCTTGTCAAAATAATGACTTAATATTATAAAGAGATGAAATCCTATATGTTTACTCCTGGATAAAGATATGCAAGCTGACAGGAGAAAGACATTATGTTTGTATCTTGTATAAATAAAGATGTACCGAACACACTTGGAATGTAACATGTAACTTGTGATAGTTGTATATTGTGATAGCAGTGAAAGTTGTTGATGTGAAGTTGTAAGCAGTACCATATTGTAATCAATAAACATTTGTATTACTTTTTTGGGCAGTGAGCTCATCTGGTAATCAGGTTTTGTATCTACAACTCCTAACAGGGTTGAGGCTTCTAACAAGGCCTAGAGTCCCTTAACTAGGACTGATACACTATATGTTTGTAATAGACTCCTAACAGGCTCAACATCCTTAACAGGATATCTTTTTATTAGTGGATCTTTGTGGGTACCATCCCCACCAGGGTTTTCCCTTGGCCAGGTTTTCCTCTAGAACATATCATGTGTTATGAGTTCTTTACATTTACTGTTATGTATGATATTTAGTTTCTTATGCTTTAAAGTAATCTGTTATATCCATAAGTGGGCAAAAGTAAAAGTTTGTGAAATACTAATTCACCCCCCCCCTCTCAGTATTTCCTATTTCTAACAATTGGTATCAGAGCATAGTTACTCAGAGAAGAAACATTCAAGGAAAGGCTAGTAGCTTGAGTAAGATCTCTATGGATATGGATCAATTATAGAAGAATCTTGAAGAAGCTCTTGAACAAATTGATATGCTTACTGATGAAAGAAAAACTCTGAAAAGAAAGTATCATGATGCAAAGAATCTTATTGAAAAATTGAAAGGTAAGATAGAAGATCTGAAATCTGAGAAGGAATCTGAAATTCTTGTTGAAGATTGTGATGATCTAGAAAAAGAAAATGTGATCCTTAAACATGAATTGAAGATAGCGAATCTAAAGCTTAGCTTGAAAGATGGAAATGACAATCTGAGATCTGAGAATGAAAGTTTAAAGAATGAGAATGAAGATCTGAAATCTAAACTTGGCAAGGTAAGATCTGAATTTGATAAAGTCAAATTGCAGTATGAGGAACTTGAGAAATACAACAAGATTGTGAAAGGTGAATTGACTCAATCTAAACAACAACTTGAGAGACTATATTCAAAAAGTGAAAAGATTAATGAGAAAGTATCTTATGGAAAACCATTCTATGAAAAAACTAGTCTTGGATTTAACATATTGAAGATAGTTAGTGAAAGCAAGAAACCAGATCTGAATGTATGTGAAAGCATTGAAGAAAAGAAGTTAGATGAGAACAAATCTGAAGATGCACCTAGGCAAGAAGAATCACCAAAGCAAGAAGATGCACCGAAGCAAGAAGAACCACCAAAGAAAGATGAACCATCCAAAGGTATGCAAAGAGAATTCAAAGGTAGATGTTTTTCTTGTAATACTATTGGTCATATGAAGAGAGATTGTACAGGTAAACAATTCAAACCTCTTAATGGATATTGTTATAATTGTCATGGTTTTGGACATAGAGCTATTGAATGTAGAAGATTTAAAGTTATTGATAATAATTACAATAGTAGAATGCCTAGAAATACTAACAATGCATATCAGAGATCAACTGAAGACATGAAAAGAGGAAATGGAATAGTATGTTACAGATGCAACAAAATTGGACATATTGCTAGAAATTGCAGGACACAAATCAATCAGCAAACACCTAGATATGGAACCAATGGAATCATTTGTTAGATATGTAACAAGATTGGACACACAACAATTTTTTTCAGAATGAACAATGGAGGTTATCATCATAACCCTAACCCTAGAAACTATGCAAGAAGGAATGAAAATGTAGGAAACAAAGAGAAAGGTTGCTGTAGCAATGAAGATGAAGTTAAATTTGTTAAAGGCATAGATCAAGAAGGTATATTCAACACTGAAGGTAATCAGGAAGGTAATGTATCTGATGGTAAGAATGAGTCTTTACCTAACCCTTCTTTAAGCACTTAAATTATGTAAATTTCTATAGTTTAGGAACTTAGAATTAGTGTAGAATTAGATTTTGAATGAGTTAAGTTTTGCGTAGTTAGATGAAGGTTTGTTATGTTATACTAATGCTATGGTTAAGTGTGCAAAAAGAAATATTGTGTTTTGTGAGTTCGCAAGAAGATTTATGGTTGCAAGTTTACAGAATCAGCTTTTGGCATTTTAGCGGCAAAAGAATTGAATGCGATGTTAGATTGAGTAAATGCTAAGTATTAAAAGATTGAAATCAAAGTTATTATGATTATCAAGTGATTAGAAATGATTTGGAAAGTGAAGAAAGAAGTTTGGAAGCGATTTGCAGAAGTTTGAAGCGCCGATCTAGCGAAAGCCATAATTTTGTGAATTTAAGGTATTTATCCAACTAAGATCTTGAATCAGCTTAAGTAATCAGATATAATCATGGATGTGTCATTGATTCACAACATCAAGGATAAGAACAGACCTAGAACTAAGAAAGATCCAGTTGAACCCTCAGAAAGAGATGCTAGTTTAGCTTTATCATCCGTACCAGATGGAGTTCTTCATTTAGAAAATGTTTAAAGTTATCTTGGATGCAAATATGAAGCCCTAAGGGAGAGTAATTTTAATGGTGAATATTAGAAATTGTACAATAAGGATATGTCAGTGAAACAAGGTTATGAACATCTAGAAAACAATGAAATCATTGAGTACTCTATGAAATATGAATTTGATGATGAGGAGTGTACTAAGATCATTTTGAGTAGGATACATAATGGTAAGTTTTGGTTAGAAGATAGAGTTATTGACATAACTATAGACCTAATTCATGATGTGACTGGATTATCAAAAGTTGGTGCAATTCCACTGAATGAGAAAAACATGAGAAAGATTGTGATTGAAAACACTGGTTCAATATACAATGGAAGAGGTATAGTCATTAGTAAGATTAAGCAAGATGATGTAAAATACTTGTGTAAGATTTTGACAAAAAAATTCTGTGGAAGTTCTAGAGAAGATGATATGCTAGCAGGTATGGTACACATTACTTATTTGATGTGTGTGGAGAAGAAGCCTATGGATATGTGTGAAATTCTGAGAATACAGTTGTTTGAGAATTTGGAAAAGATAAAGAAAGCTAAATACACTCACTTTAGATTTTCCTCATTGGTTACTTACATGTTCTTCCACTTACTAAGAATATTTCCTTACACTATTGATTGGAATGATGGTGTGAATACTATGGAAAGAATCAATAAAGTTTACATGAAACATCTTATTGAGAAGGTTAATGATAGTGTAAAGTTAGTGTTGAAAACTTTTCAGAACATTGTGGTAAATAGATCAAGAATTCCTCGATCCCTAGTTGAGAAATACAAAGATGATATATGTTTTATGGTTGATACTGATTTCACTTACATTGAGGCAGTAGAACCTAGACATGAATTCATAGACCCTCTTGGCTATGAAATCTCTGAAGTTGAAATAGAAGGATATGTTAGTAGATTGTTGAAAAGTAAAGTGGATGCTCATGGCAACATATTTGGAACATATGATGAAAACTTTGATTCAGCAAAGACACTCAAGGAAGAAAAACAATCAAAGAAGAGAGTGGAGTCTACAATAAAGAAAATTCTAAAAGAATCAGGTATGAGTGAGCAGGAATTTGATATTGCAAGAAAGACTACAGAAGTAATAAGGCAAAGTGAGATACTATCAGTCCCACCTTTGGCATCAAGTGCAGAACCCATTCAAGTTAAGGTAATGGTTGAAGAACCTAAGAAGGAGCAAGAAATTAGTCAGATAGAGAAACCCTCTTTTTCAACACCAAGAAAAAGAATGAAGGCAAGTGCTTCAAGACCAGGTAAAAGACAAAAAATAATTGTTCCACCAATACCTAGAAGAGTTGCAGAGATAAAAGATGATGAAGTAACAATAAAGAAGAAATCATGAAAACCAAGGATAGAAAGAGTTAATGAAGATGTAATGTAGCATGGAGACTTTACCAAAATGAACAAATACTATGATTTATATGGATCCTCTGACAGATTAAATCTAGAGAATGCAATGGTTACACATATGATTTTGACAAACAAGAAATTTGATACTATTCATGGAAAGATACCAGAAGATTTGTACAACAGACTTGTGAAAAGAAAGATGAGAGCACAAGAAGAAGATACTAAAATGAGAGAGAATGTGATAAGACAGTTCTGTGACATAAGAGATGATGACCACCTTAAACAGATCCTCAAGCCACTTGAAACCCTATTAAGAACCAAAATAAGAACTATACAAATAATGGGAGGTCAGTATGAACAAGTGAAGATTGAAACTGAACAAGCAATTGTACAAGTGCTAGCAAACTTGGTAGCAGGAAAAGATAGCAAAGATCAATCAGTTGCAAAACCAGTAGAGAAATAGAGTTTAGAACAGGTAGAGGCAACGACAGAGGTAGTTGAAGTTGAAGATATTCCCTCTTCTTCTATAAACATTGGCACATAATCTATGGACATTGAAGGAACAAAAGTTACTTTAGATTCAGATGATGCGGTACTCAATAGTTTGGATAAAATTGTTGACAATTTGGCTTTGGGAGAGCAAGAAAAGAGTATTGAAACAAAGACTACATGAACAGAAGAGAAAATGGAAACAGAGGCCCATACACCTACTGAACCACATGAAGACATCAGTCTTACTCCTAAGACTAGAAAGGAGAAAGGAATAGGAACATTGATTGAAGATTTGAGCAAGGAGGTTGATGACGATGATCAATTAGAGTTGATCACTTCTTTGAACAAAATTATTGGAAAGAACAAGAAAGTTAAGAATTTGGAAGGTAGCCTGAAAGATTTGAATGAGAAGCTACAAAGTGTTATATCTACAAAAGTCTTTGATTCAGACCCACTTGAAAGAGCAAAGATGGTAGTAAATTCTTTTGATGTTGAGTTCACTAATTTGACTGATATTGCTAAGGTTAAGGCTCGGGCAGCTTATGAAGCTAAGATGTTGTAGAATATAAGTCAGATTATAAAAAATGACATTGACAGCCTTGACAGACACATTAAGAACTTAAGGAAACATCTTGAGACTGGAAAGTGTTTGTACATTCAGTGTACAAAATCTAAAAAACTATAATTATTAAGGAAGAGAAGAAGCTAAAAGAGAAGCAAGATGAAATTGCAGCAGAGACAAACTCAATGGCTAGCACAAACATAAAGATCAGTGCAGTTGAGAAAAAGATCAGAAAATTATGTGATGAGATAAGGACTTTGAATGATGAGAAGAACAAGAAAATTATCAGGATAAACATCTTGAGAGACCATGTCTCAATCAAGTTGACTATTATAGAAGAGCAGCTAGAAGAATGTCTTACTGCTAAGACATCATTTCAGAAGTTCAATTTTGAGTCCCTTCAAGCTTGTCAGATTGCAGCATACGGATTGAGTACTTTACTCAATGTAGCAGAAACAATTAAGAAGGCATGGGAGAAAGATTTTGAGGCTTGGAAGTTAGATTTTGCAGATTGTGTTGCAAGCCTACCGGCTTTGCAATAAGATAGTAAGGTAAAAGTTTTGACACAATTTTGTATATCTCTTTCCACCCTTTATTTTGTCATTGTTGTCAAAGGGGGAGATATACTTAGAAAATTGTCTATATATGACAAGGAAGGATACTCATAGGGGGAGTTCTATGGAGTATTATGAAGTATTATAGATTATGTGTATATTTGAGGAGATATAAGGATAGTATACTTATTTTATACTATGGCCACAATTTTGATACAAATTTTGAGATTTTGACTTGTACACTTAGCCAATTTTCTCATATGTTGCCACCAATGACAAAGGGGGAGATTGTTGGCAATTTGGCTGAGGTATGTACATAGATGTTGTCATTATGGAAACATATGTTCCCTATGAAGATCACATAAGCTGGAAAGTAAGTATGGAAGATCGCAGACTAAAATTGTCTAAGTATGAAATAGTGTTTTTGACAGAGCACCTGATACAGTTTATTTTGGCGACGTTCACTGGAGCATGATTAGAGTTTTTGTAGTTAAACATAGACTCTATGGTGTCTAAGGATACCCCATCTCAGTGCACAAAAGAGTACGGATAGTATAGACAAAGTTATGATTGTTTTACCGATGATAGAGTACAGCCGACAAAGCAGTTTTGAAGGCAGAACTAATAAATGAATTACGGGATTATTTTTCTTGTCAAAATAATTACTTAATATTATAAAGAGATGAAATCCTAGATGTTTAATCTTGGATAAAGATACGCAAGCCGACAGGATAAAGATATTATGTTTGTATCTTGTATAAATAAAGATGTACCGAACACACTTGAAATGTAACATGTAACTTGTGATAGTTGTATATTATGATAGCAGTGAAAGTTGTTGATGCAAAGTTGTAAGAAGTACCATATTGTAATCAATAAACATTTTTATTACTTGTTTGGGCAATGAGCTGATCTGGTAATCAGGTTTTGTATCTACAACTCCTAATAGGGTTGAGGCTTCTAACAAGGTCTAGAGTCCCTTAACTAGGACTGATACACTATATGTTTGTAATAGACTCCTAACAGGGTCAACATCCTTAACATGATATCTTTTGATTAGTGGATCTTTGTGGGTACCATCCCCACTGGGGTTTTCCCTTGGCTAGGGTTTCCTCAAGAACATATCATGTGTTATGAGTTATTTACATTTACTGTTATGTATGCTATTTAGTTTCTTATGCTTTAAAGTAATCTGTTATATCCATAAGTGGGCAAAAGGAAAAGTTTGTGAAATACTGATTCACCCCCCCCCCCCCTCTCAGTATTTCCTATTTCTAACATCTTTTAGATTTGTTTCTAATTTACTTATCTTTTCACTAACCTTGGTAGTGAAGTGATCTAAAGTGCATAGTTTTTTCAGAATTGTATGAATTTTATCAATGATACTTTCTAATTCACTGACAACTTCTAAAAGGTTTACCTTATGTACTACCACTGCTTGGCTTATCTTTTCAATCAATTGATACTAAATCTTTTGTTCGGTTCTCTCTTCTATCATTTGCTCAACATTTATAGTGGGGACATTGATTGTTTTCATGAGTAGTGCAATTTGATCAATAATGGGGGTGAATTCATCAATAGTTACATTAGGAGAAACTTGTATTAGGATCTCCTTGACACCCTCTAAACACCCTCTAGAACCTTTGTACTTTTTCTATCTTGTCTTAGCTTTTCATGTTCTTCCTTTTAGGTGCATAGCTCTCCATATTTATTGAGAGCTTTAGGATCAAGTGTCCTCGGGTGTTGCAGGGTATTCATCCAAAATTTGCACAAGTAGAACCCTAGCTAGTATCAGTGAAAACATGCCCTTGTCATCAGGTTGAGACGCAACTTCTTGATGAATTTTGAAAGGAGGCTCAGTGCAAGTCATGATCTTGATTAAAATAACCTTTTTTCTCTTATCATCCTTGGTTTACACGGTTCATGAGGATGAAGCCATCGTGTTTTTTAAATTAGGGCTTCCAACAAACTATATACAGAGAACTTGGTTAGTTCCAAAATTACTTGTTTCAGACTTCAACTGTTCACAACGTACTTAGATCTTTGTGAAATACTTGGATTCACTCTGCTTAAGTTTCACTCAAATCATTGTGCTTCACTCTTGATCATTGTGTGAACAAATGAGTTCAATTTCTTGCTTATTTATAGATAAAAACCTTTATTGGCACATTAAAGGCTTTTCCATCCACCACTCAGTTGACAATCAAATAACTCGATTAATATTATTGATACCTCAGCTTGGTGAGTACTACCAATAATCGGTTGACTATGCAACTCGGTTGTTTCTTACATTTTCAGTGATTGGAATTTCTTACTCGATCCAGCTTAACCGACTAAACTTGTTTCAAGCTATCAACCATATAATAGCCTAGTGCATCTTAATTCATGCTGATTTGGCATTCACACAATATATATAAGGAGGTGTTGTAAGATATAACCTTTTGTAATTCAGTTCCATACTTACTTGAATAGCTTAGGTGGAGGTGGCAAAATCACCTAATCCAATGGACGAGGTGTCACCAACTATTGTGCTTGGTCCAACAATGTCATTTGATTCTTTTCTTCGCATTTGATTCCTTATCCTCATGGTTTCTTCAATTTTCTTTCCACTTTCACTAGTAATTAGTTATGGTACTCGGTCTCTACAATCTTTACTTAAGTGGCTGACCTTTTGACAGTGCAAACATGTCTTCCAGAATTTGACCAATTTCAAGATTTTTCTCTCCAGTACTTTCTCATACAATTAGCTGCAATTTATCCATACCTACCACATGTTGTGTAACTAACCCAAGTTTTGTAATCCCAATTTTATGCATTACCTTTCCTTCTTAGTTGACTTGTCTTGTTTTGTCTACTCGGTTTCCATAAGTGTTTCATATTTGTCCAAAATTCTTGTGATATGTGTCCATGTTTGTTGCAAGTCTAGCAGTGCTTTTCCATATAAGGTTTCTTTGGTGACTTGTTCATCTTTGATCTACATTCATGTGCTTGATGCCCATACTTACCATAATTGTAACAATAACCATTAAATTTAGGAGTGGATTTAGGAATACCTTTTTCTCTGCTTCTGCAAACATTTGATGTATGGCCTGGTTTTCCACAATGATAACATGAGAGCTTCTTTGGCCTTGGATTTGCATAGGAATCTTTATGATCATTTTATCTTGATGAATCTCCATGCTTGGTATAGCCTAAACCAGTAGTGATGTCAAGTCCTCTTTGACTGCTTAGAAACTCATCCATCATTTTTTTGTACTTTCTTCAGCTTTCTTAATCATCTCATTATGTTGTTGTTGAATTTTTACTTCATTCTTTAACCTTTAATTTTATTCTCTCAATTCACCAATGTCTTCCAATCTTCTAGTGAGTTCACAGTTTACTCAGTTGACTTCCTGACTCATGACAACCACCTGATTGGAAATTTCAAAATGATGCTCGGTAAGTCTTATTATCTCAGATTTCTTTTTTGCCAACTTTTTAGTCATTTGTCTTTTGTCATCAATAGCTAGATTTCTTTCTTGTTCTACTTGCCTTGCATTGTTCATGACATCAATCATTCTATAACCATTTGTGTCTCTTGACTGATCTATAGTGCTTTCACTTGTTCAGTAATATGTTGATTCTTTTCATATAGATCTGATATGCTACTAGATCCAGATCCTTCAAATGGATCATCTATCTCTTCTTCATGATAGTCAATCTCTTTATACCAAAGGGCCATATCCTTCCTCTTGACCTATAATTTTATTAGTTCTTCTTTGACTTCCTTGAATTGTTCAATGCAGATCTGCATTTTTATTTTTGATTCTCAATAGTTTTTGTCAAGCTTATACCTTTCTATCCTTAAGATATTTTCTCTTCAGTGATTAAACTTCCTTATCAAGAGAACTTGCTCTGATACCAATTGTTGAAATTATGGAATGGTGTGTACTAAGAGGGGATGGGTAAATCAATACCCTCTAAAACTTTTCAAACTAATCATTGTAAACATCAACTTCAATAATCGGCTGTGTAGATTGTATTTAACATACATTAAATAACATAACTAAAATGTAAATGCATGAAAGTAAATCAATAACACATTCATGAAACTTCAATACGCATGACACATGTATTTTGGTATCGCAGAAACCCTTGTTATAAGGTAAAAACTATGGTGGGGATGGAACCCACAAAGCTTCACTTCTACAGAAATAAAGTTGTCGGTTAAGGCTTACAAGAATGATCACTTCTGGTGATCTTACCCTGTTAGGAGTAACAAAAAGATCAGCTATATCTACCTTTTTAAAGGATTTTAGCAACATAATTCATGTGTGGACTTGGTTAAGAGATTTAAATAAGAATGGTTAAGTTCACTATGTTAGGAGATTTTGAATTTGCTACAATTGTTAGAAAGTAACAGTGATAAATGACCTGAATGAAATACAACTCAAATTTTTTGATATCAGATCCTTTAAATATAATAAAGATCACTTTTCTGTGATGATTATATCCTTCTAAACTTCTCAGTAGCCTTATAACTATTCTGTTAAACTAAATACTTCCGTAGAAATCCTTCTGTCAAAACCCTTCCTGAACTTCAGATGTCCTTGAGTATGACTACTTCATGAAGATACATGTCAAAATGACATCCTTAAAAATTATGTATCAAACTAACCTTGACCTAATTAGGGTTTTACAATATCTTAGAAAACCTAAGGTCAACAGTTCATAAGATTAACCTAGATCATCATTACATAGGAATCATCATTCATTAAATGATTACATCTACAATAAATATTCACCTCGATCTTGGTAAACCATTTTATTGCTCGGCAAAAAGTTGTGCACCTTGAACTATATGTCATTCCAAAATTTTATGTGAACTCTGGATTACTTGGTAAATGTTGTCTCTCGGTCTTGGTGTTTACTGGCACTCGGTAATTCTGTGTACTCGGTATGTGTTATACTCGGTGATCTCTCTACTCGGTGACTACTATGTGTTAATAATCGACTGAACTATCTTCTTTTTTTTACCGAATGTACAACTGAATACTAATACAACACTTAATTCATTTAGGATTAGCACATATGACCAATCTTTGTGGACCTGAAATCCACTAGACTTCAATCTCTAATTTTGAGAGGGTCACCTATGTTTGATACATATAATTCATGTTTATTGGGCTCTTTTCCCAATTATTACTTCAATCTTTGTCTTCCTCCAGACTTTGAAAACCTCTACTTATACCTCCACTTCCATGTGCCATTACTAAATCTTGCAAGGGCAAAAAGAATATTTACAATCATCAAAAATTCCCATAGGAATCACTTTATAAACTTTAGGATTATATTTCCTAGCATACTATAAAGTTTTAGGGTTTTAGGATCTTAGAAACATTGGGGTTGAGATTTTTGAGTAGCCCTTAGTTTACATGTTGAAGGGTGGGAATCTTTAGGGTTCAAGATACAATCCTTAGAAGTTTAGACATTTTATTAGGTTTTTGATACTCCAAGATCCCAACATGAGTTCTATTTATACCAGCTATTAGATAACTAAGAGGGGGGGTGAATCAGTTAAATCAGTTATCCTACAGTCCCAAACTCTCAGATGTACTTTTTCACACTTATTCAATAAATTAAACAGCTTGGTAAGATAAAATATCTATCTTTCTAATCATTTACTGAATACCAATAATTATCCAAACTATGATTACCGATTAATCAAATATGAAACATGTAAAGTATGATAGTAAAACAATCATAACAATTAACACATAACATAATGATTTAACGTGGAAACCCTACTAAG
The DNA here is from genome assembly GCA_027943335.1 of Chamaecyparis obtusa. NCBI lineage: Eukaryota > Viridiplantae > Streptophyta > Pinopsida > Cupressales > Cupressaceae > Chamaecyparis > Chamaecyparis obtusa. The sequence continues at coordinate 603,481 of BSBK01002251.1, read as the reverse complement.
GGAAAAACCACTTGGGATTGGTAACCCAAAAATATTTCACTCTTCTGAAGTGAACTCGGTTAGGAGCCAACCCCATTAAAGGTTACAATGCACACTATGAGGTGTGACCTGGTTAGAGTATTTATCACTAACAGTTAACTCTTGACCAACATTGACTATGGGGTCAACAAGATAACAATTAAAATTCCTTGAATGTCATATGGAAATGAAAAAGACTATTAAGTCCACTTGGTTAAGCTTAATTTTTCTAAATCAATGGTTAAACTAATACAGTACTGATATGATTCAAATACAACTCTATTTTCAAATATTCAAATCTATGCTAAGCTCATAAACCTCATCTGATCAAATAATCAATTCACTTCCTCATATCCTTCAACTTACTTCACTCAGTGTATATATCTTTGACGCTTGGTTATGCTTGTAGCTCGGTTCTTTTTGTAACCAGTTTGATCAGGAATGCATGAAAAATGTCTTCACATGAAATCTTCTACAGTCTATATTTTATCTGCCATGTTTTAACAATGAAACTCATGTCTCTTAAATAGATGTGTAAACCATTTTCATATCAGCCATTAGATTTTTCCTCTTAATCTCATTCGTCCATTTTGCTGCTTAAACCTTCCTCGACAGATGTGTCAATAACACGTTTCAATCTCTTCCCTTATATCATCTTTGAATTTTTTCAGTTGTGGATCTTATAACAAACTTCATCTATTACCTCGAAATCATAAACAATTTCTAGCTCATCAATTTTAGTCGCCTGTTATAACATTTAATGTTTTCATCCATACTCAGTTAATAATGAATGCGTCGATGATAACTAACTTGGTTATTACTATCACTCGGTATACATAAGACTAAATCAGTGTATACATAAATCTTCAATTACCGACCACATTAACTTGTTTAAATCTGATCTCTTCTTCATAATAGAATAATGTAACATGCTCAAGTCAACTTGACTAATTCCATAGACTCATCAATAAGTTACCCGATGTATACCTTATCCTTATCTGTCATATCCATCTTTTCTTTATGTAGACGTATCATTTCTTCACCATTTCTTCCTTCTACAAATATTCAGATGTTTGTAACTATCATGATAAGTATAGTCAAAAACTAGTTGACATCAATGACAGCATATTGATTGATTTAATCATCTTACATATCACTTTAATAGCTCAGTGATCTCTAATCATTGTCTCTTCAGTTCATCAAGATATTCAATCAGTTGTAGGTCATCACTAGCACTTTAGACTTTGAGGTTTAGGGTTACAAGAAACTTAGTTATTTACATGCCTAGAGTGGTTGGTTTGACGAGTTCCATGATTTTGAATTCCCAAAGAGATTTTTTAAAATTAGGCTAAGTTTGAATTTTGGGGTTTGGGGATACGTGCATATAAGAACCATTTGACAAAAGTTGGACAATAACCCCAAAGTCTAAAATTCTAAAGGAGTTATTCATTTTTCACTATGAATTCAAATTATGGGATTTAGGGTAATAGATAGTCTCTCAAAGCTTATTTTGGCAAAGGTTGGAATGGAACCTTGAAGCTCAAAGTTCTGAAAGACTTTGTTTTAATTGTATTAACACTCTATTTTAGGGTTTAGGTGTATGATTTGATAAAAATCAAAATAAGAAAATGTTCAACTAGAACACTAAACTATGGAATTCTAAATAGATTTATTTCAAAACTTGGTAAAGGGTATCCTAGAGATCTAAGATTCTAAAGGAATGTTTATTGTTCTCTAATAACATAGAACCCTGAAGTTTGAAACTCTAAAGTAAAGGTACAAATGAATCAATGTTTAGCTTAGGCATGATTAGATATGGGTTTCTTGAGGGTCGTGAAGTTTGAATGATGAACCTTAAAATGCAATATTCTATTGTAAAAACTAGGGCATGATGTCGATGTGCAAGAAAAGCTTTAAAAAAGATAGATTTCATAAGTTCAAGGAAAATCTTGTTTTTGAGGGTTGTGCGAGTTTTGATACCAGGGCATGAACCATTTGAAGACCAAAAAATGTTGAATGTCATAGAGAGATCAACTTATTTTTATTCTAGGAAACTAGTAAAACCTACCTAGCAAAGAAAGAAAGAAAAACAAACAAAAACACAAGAAAGGAGGAGAAGACTTACCTCTGATCATAAAACATAGAAAGTGGTGTGTTGGGGCAACAAATCCATCAACAAGAGAGCTTGGAAAATGAAAATTGACTGCTCACAAGGTTGTAAGAACAACTAGTCACATGGGGTTGCAACGAAATCTCTCTGGATACAAGGTAAGATGAAAAAGAGCCTTATTAGGATTTTATAAGTTATCTTTTTGGTGAAATAAATGTACCTTGCAGGTACGTGGGGTTTAAAGCTCTATCATGAACAAAGGAAAATTCAATTTTGGGGTTTGAGGTTCTAAGAAATGTAGGAACTAAACATTCCTCCAACTCCTAGGATCCCAAAGTCCAAGATCATGGAGGGAACAAAGGGAGCCAAAGGGAAACTCTAGGGTCCAAGATTTCGATGGAATTTAGGGAAAACCCTTATGTAGTCCATTGTTCAGGATATCAAAGGGCAACCAAACAAAAGAAAACCAAGGAAAATAAGGAAAACAAGGGAAGTGAAATAGAAAAGAGCGGTCTTGAATTTTACCAAACAAAAAGAAGGACATGTATGAAGAGAATAAAAGGTAGGAAATGGAAGAATGGATGAATGCAAAATAGATGAATGAGGAGAGAAGTATGAAGGTTAATTTATAGAAAGATTATAAAATGTTTTCATGGACCACAAAGATTAGCCTATGGAAAACAATTGAAATTAGCCACCTAATGATGGAAATCTCATTTCAATATTATCCATGAACCTAACCAAAATTATCTTAGAAGTTGGACTCAAAACTAGCTCACTTGTAAATTTTTAAACACTATATTAAAGTGTTATCTATAAGTCAAAATGATAAAGTCAACCACTCTCCATAAACCAAATGAACTGGATCTATCTCTTCTCCCATCCATTTAATTATTTTATCTTTACTTATTTCATCTATATTTAAACTAATAAATCTAGTTAAAAAGAGAAAATTGAATCTAATGAAGATTTTATTCTTGATATTCCTTTAGATATAACTTTACTTTATTTCCATAATCATGTTTAATGACTTTTTAAATAATTTTTAATGTCTTTTTAAATGGTTACAATTTTTTTAATCAATTACCTTCTACGTTGTTAAATCAAAGATTCGTTATTTTTTTATTAATCAAATATATTATTGAATTATTTTTAATTTTATTATTAAAATTAATATTTATTATTTTTGTGTAACTATTATTAAGTATATATATATATTAGACAAATGATTTATTATACATTTTATGTTTTTGATATTAATCCATAGAAAAAATAATTTTATGTTGTATGCAGTTTAACTTTTTAGAATCATTAATATAACTTTCATAACAATATTCAATTTCAGATTTATTTTTAAAAAAAATTTCAAAAATACATACAAACATTTTATAATTTATGATATATCAAATTTCTCTTAAATCTTTATACAAAGTATAAATTTCATACAATCCTATTAACCATTATATAGATATATATATATATATATATATATATATATATATATATATATATATATATATATATATATATATATATATATATATATATATATATATATATATATATATATATATATAACATGGTTAATTTTGTGACAAGTTTTATTGTTTATATATATATAATAAGAACTAAATATATATTATTTATTAGATAAATTATTTATTATACAATTTGTGCTTTTGATATTAATCCATAGCAAAAACAATTTTATGTTGTATGTAGTCTAACTTTTTAGAATCATTAATATAACTTTCATAAAAATATTCAATTTCAGATTTACTTTTTAAAAAAATTTCAAAAATACATACAAACATTTTATAATTTATGATATATCAAATTTCTCTTAAATCTTTATACAAAGTATAAATTTCATACAATCCTATTAACCATGTTTTTTATAAAATGTTTGTATGTATTTTTAAAATTTTTTTAAAAAATAAATCTGAAATTGAATATTGTTATGAAAGTTATATTAATGATTCTAAAAAGTTAGACTACATACAACATAAAATTATTTTTTACTATAGATTACTATCAAAAGCACAAATTGTATAATAAATCATTTGTCTAATAAATAGTATATATTTAATTCTTATTATATATATATATAAACAATAAAACTTGTCACAAAATTTATAATTCATTTAACACTTAAATGCACAATGCTCTAGGGAAGATACAAGACTTCTGTTGCAGGTGAGAGAAGCCTGAACATGTGAAGTAAAGACACAAGCAAACATTCCACTGGAGAAACATCAATTTAATGCCTTTTTTGAAATTGAAAGGCAAAGCAGTTGCATGTACTTATGATCTTAATCGGTAGATATTGTTTGAAAAACCCAAAACATATAAAGCCCATAGTTAACAGAGTGGTTGACAACCCTGCTACCAAAAACGGCTTAAGAAATGGCCGTATCCATATGTTTTCAAGATATTTTCAGAAAACAAAACAATTTATATTTCATCTTCCATGTAATAAAACTGTGTTAGGGAAAACAGATTATCCATTTCAAAGTATTCCTCCAATCTTTAAATGTGGATGAAATGGACAATTTGCAAGAGGCAGGCTAATAAAGAGAGATTAGGTAGATAACCATAACCATTTTAAGTGTCACTAATTTTTTAAGTCCTTGATAATAACTCAGAGAGGAACACACATAATCTATTAATTTGGGATTGAAAATTGTAGTTGAAAAGATAAAGTTATCTTGGTCTTATATTTTTTTTATTAATATTATAAATCATGTCTATCTAAAGGAAAATGATACAATTTTTTTGTTATATATCAGCAGAAGAGAAGACTTCTCTGAACATGCATTCTAATATAAGCCCTATTGTCATATATAAAACTAGATTTGCCATATAATATATTGAAAAAAATAAAATTATCAAATAAAAATAGATCAATTATATATTGCTTTTACTTGTTATTTGATCTTTGAATTATAATACTAAACAATGGTATAGATTTATTCTTTTTTTGTTTATCAGGTTTATAATGGATCATGTATTGTGATCATATAGTTGATATTTGAATCATTACACTAAACAATATTATATATTCACTTCTTTTTAAATTACATTTATGATAAATCATACAATATGATTTGAATACTTAAAAAAAAAATCACGCAATATAATCTAAAAAATTTCACATCCTATGTTGCCATCAATGCCAAAGAGAGAGATTGTTGGAAGATTGGGGAGATTGTTGGAATATCATGCATATATGTGCTGACATTGATGTTTTGTCATTGATGTCAACATATTCCTATTGTTTGAGACAATGTTCCTGGTATGTTCATTGAGACTTGATTTGTTCCATATGGCTACTATATTGAAGATCAGATGTTGCGAACGTACAAATAGTTTTAGGGATGTCTGTAGTTGACTTATGTCAATTTACAGTGGTTAGCATTACGATTTGAGTGAGTTATGGGTGATTGATTAGAGACTAGTATTTTGAATGTTCAAGAAGATACAATGTTTGGTTCGGTTATGCAATATTTTTGGTTGCTAACCTGGTGGTGAGTTTTGACCATGGATGTGTGTTCTCAGCTCAAGTGGTTCATGATTTGGATGCTAGCAAACTATTTTTCTTGAGTGACAAAGGTCATTGATTGGTGTTCTTGATAAACAGTGCATAGATAATGGTGAATTCTGAGATAAAGTTGTTTTGATTGTTATTGTGACATTTCATGTTGCTTGTTGATGTTTCTAAACCATGTCCTATTTGTGTTGCTGGATCACATTGAGTTATGTTACCAAATTTGGTGATTTTCTTGTGGTGTGTTGGTGTTCTTATTGACCTTGGCTGACATGATGGTGTAGCATGTAGTGATGGATCGAGGTGTGATTTATGGAGATGGAGGTGTTCAAGGATGAAGATTTAGATCATTTCTATGTCTTAACTGATATATTTTGGATCACATTGTTGATTGTATTGTATAATTTGATTTAATATTTGCAATTGAGTGTTAAGGTTGATGTCGACCTTGTTTATTTCTTCAAGGTTGATGATTGTATAAATGTAATGATGTAATATCTTTTTGTGGATCAGATCGTGTGTGTGTGTGTGTGTATGAGAGATTATGTGAAGAGGTATGAGCGGAATCTACAATTGAGGTAGAGATCTGATGTATTATGTACTTCATTGGAACTGTATTGGCATGTTAAGTATGCTATCTGTTAGTTCGTGATTTGTGAATTGTAGTTCATAGTGGATTGCTGTCCATCTACTACTTGTTGTAATGAAGTGAATCTTTCTTTGGGTTGTATCTCTTGTTGTATTTTTGTAGTGAGCTCTAGGAAGTGTACCTAAACACATGTACACTCCCCTTGTAATACTCCTAATATGGTATAGTGTTTTTAATAGAGTACATCATCTTGTGGGTTTGATTACCACTATTGTTTTTTCTCTTAGACGGGTTTCCATGTCAAAAAACTTGGTGTTATGTGTCAATTGATGTGTTTTAATCTTGCTTTAATGTTCATCATTAGATCTGAGATTTAAGGAAAAGAGTTTATTGAGTTTTTTTGGGGGTGGAGACAACCGATTCACCCCTCCCCCCCCCACCTTTCAGTTGTGTGTGGGCTGCCTTGTTTGTATAAAAAAGAGTTGGAAGTTTAGACATTTTCTTAGGATTTTGAGATTCCAGGATCCCAAAATGAGTTCTATTTATACTACCACTTTAGAATTTGAGGTTTGGAGGTGCAAGAAAATTAGTTCTTTTCAAGTATGGAGTGGTTTCTTTGACACATTCCATGAAGTTTGAAGTCCTAAAGTAATTTTGTTAAATTAGGCTAAGTTTGAATTTTGGGGTTATAGTCATACAAGAACCATTTTTTAAAAGGTTGGACAGTAACCCCAAATTCTGAAATTCTGACTTGGAGTTATTCATTTTTCACCAAAATTTCAAATTATGGGATTTCAGGAAATAGATAGTCTCTCAAGGTTTATTTTTGAAAAGGTTGGAAGGGAACAAGTTCAAAGTTTTGAAGGACTTTGTATTAATTATATTAACACCATCTTTTGGGGTTTAGATGTATAATCCAATACAAATCAAAATAAGCAAAGGTTCAACTAGAACACTAAAATATGGAATTCTAAAGGGATTTGTTTCAAGACTTGGTGAAGGGGATCCTAGAGATCTAAGATTCTAAAGGATTTCTTATTATTCTCTAATAGCTCAGTGAACCCTAAAGTAAAAAAATCTGAAGTAAAGGTATGAATTAGTCAATTTTCAGCTTAGGTAGGATTAGATCTAGGTTCCTTGAGGGTCGTGAAGTCTGAATGATGAACCTTAAAATGTAATATTTTATTGCAAAAACTAGGGCATGATGCTAAGGTGCAAGAAAATATTTTTAAAAAGACAGATTTCATGTAAGTTCAAGGAAAAATTTGTTTTTGAGGGTTGTGCGAGTTGTGATACTAGGGCATGAACCAAATTTGAAGATAAGAAAATGTTTAATCTCATAGAGAGATCAACTTATTTCTATTCTAGGAAAGTGGAAAAACCTACCTAGCAAAGAAAGAAGAAAAAAAAATACAATAAAGGAGGAGTGGACTTACCTCTGAACATAAAACATGGAAAAGTGGTGTGTTGGGGCAAGGAATCCATGAACAAGAGAGCTTGAATCATGAAAATTTATTGCACACAAGGTTGCAAGAACGTTTGGTCAGATGGGGTTGCAAGGAAAGCTCTCTAGATGCAAGGTAAGAAGAAAAAGATCCATATTAGGATTTTATAAGTTATCTTTTTGGTGCCATAAATGCACTTTGCAGGGTCCTAGGGTTTAAAGCTCCATTGTGCACAAAGGAAAATTTGATTTTAGGGTTGAGGTTCTAAGAAATGTAGGAACTAAACATTCCTCTAACTCCTAGGATCCCAAAGTCCAAACTCTTGAAGGGAACAAAGGGAGCGAAAGGGAAACTCTAGGGTCCAAGATTCCAATGGAACTTTCAGAAAACCCTCAGGTGCTCGAGAGTTCTGGATCTTGAAGGGAAACCAAACAAAAGAAAACCAAGGAAAATAAGGAAAACAAGGGAAGTGAAATAAAAAAGAGTGGACTCGAATTTTGCCAGAAAAAAAAGGGACAGCTATGAAGAGAATAAAATGAAGGAAATGGAAGAATGAATGAGGACAAACTACATAAATGAGGAGAGAAGTGTGAAAGTTAATTTATAGAAAGATTATAAAATATTTCCATGGACCACAAAGATTAGCCTATGGAAAACCATTGAAATTAGCCACCTAATGATGAAAATCTCATTTCAACATTATCCATGAATCTAACCAAAACTATCTTAAAAGCTGGACTCAAAACTAGCTCACTTGTAAAGTTTTAAATGCTATATTGAAGTTTTATCTATAAGTCAAAATGATAAAGTCAACCACTCTCCATAAACCAAATAAACTATCTATCTCTTCTCCCATCCATTTAAGTATTTTATCTTTACTTATTCCAAAAATATATTTAAACTAATAAATCTAGTTAAAAAGAGAAAATTGAATCTAATGAAGATTTTATTCTTGATATTCTTTTAGATATTACTTTACTTTATTTCCATAATCATGTTTTAATGACTTTTTAAATGGTTTTTAATGTTTCAGGTGAAGGTATCGTGACAAAATTAAATTTGAGTTTTCTAAGGACAACTATGGCGCATAGCGTCATAACCGGGGAGAAGTCCGTTGAAAATAATGAAAAACTGCTTATTAAATGCACTCGACAATAAACTGTGGATATTTCTAATCACACTATTTAGTTGGTGTTTTTTTTTCCCGGTTCAATGTAAATTTCATGGATTACATTCATGAAAATCTAAAACATTATTATTATTCAAGACTTACAATTTTTTTTATTCAGTAATCTTCATACCTAATCTCAGATCGGCAGTAACATTGTAAGATCAAAAATTCGTTAATTCTTTTCATTAATCAAATTAAAAAATATTTAAAAATATCATTAAATTAAACAAATAAACTAATTACTTGTGTGATAAAACAGCTATTCTATATACAATTTTAAAGTCACTGCGAAAGCCATGAAAACCCAATAATCTCTGAAAATCAACGTGTTAACTGCAGCAAAAGTCATTTAATTGATGTATTTTAATTTTATTTTTATTATTAAAATTAATAATTTTAATTTTTGTGTGACTTCTATGAATGGAAATTTGGATAGTGCATTTCATAAGGATAATAAATTTTAAATTCAAAATATTATATATATATATATATATATATATATATATATATATCAAATTAAATTGTCATTTTGAAAATGATTAAATTTTAGTAAAATTTTTTAGTTAAAAAATACATGTTGTCTATATTAAATTACATGGTCAATAGAATTGTATGGAATTTATATTATGTATAAAAATTTTAAGAAAAATTTGATAAAGTATAAATTATAAAATATTTGTATGTATTTTTGAAATTTATTTTTCAAAACAGAATCTGAAATTGAATATAGTTATGAAAGTTATATTAATAATTTTCAAAACATAAACTATACAACTTGGACTTATTTTGCTACTGATTAATATCACAAATACAAACTGTACAACAAATCATCTGTCTAATACATATTATTATATACTTAATTCTTGTCATTAATATATATAAAAACAGTAAAACTTGTCACAGAATTTATAATCCATTCAACACTTAAATGCAATGCTCTCTGTAATTATCTCTCCCAATAAAATACTAGGGAAGATACAAGACTTGTGTTGCAAATGAGAGAAGCCTGAATATGTGAAGAAAAGACACAAGCAAACATTCCATTGGACAAACATCAATTTAATGCCTTTTTTGAAATTGAAAGACAAATGAGTTGCATGTATTTATGATCTTAATTGGTAAGTATTGTTTGAAAAAAACAGAACATTTAAAGCCCATAGTCAACAGAGTGGTTGACAGCCCTGCTACCAAAAACGGCTTAAGAAATGGCCGTATCCATATGTTTTCAAGATATTTTCACAATTTCAAAACAATTTATATTTCATCTTCCATGTAATAAAAGGTGTTAGGGCAAACAGATTATCAGGATCAAAGTATTCCTCCAATCTTTAAATGTGGATGAAACCGACAATGTGCAAGTGGCAGGCTAATAAAGAGAGATTAGGTAGATAAGCATAACTATTTTAAGGGTCACTAATTTTGTAAGTCCTTGATAATAACTTAGGGAGAACAAATATAATCTATTAATTTGGGATTGAAAATTGTAATTGAAAACCTAAAGTTATCTTGTTCTTATATTTTCTATTAATATTAAACTATTTAATATTATAAGTCATATCTCCCTAAAGAACAATTATACAAATTTTTGTTAGATATCAGCAGCAGAGAAGACTACTTCTGAACTTGCATTCTTAAAAAGTTAAATCCTATTGCCATATATAACAGTAGATAGCTTTCTTGCACAGGAAGAGAAACAATCTGTTGCTGATTGCCTCCAAAAGAGGGTAGACAGTATCGAGAAATTAAAGAAGGATTATGAGGGTAATAGTAGGGAGAAGGATTTCACAAAACTGAAAGAGAACCTTCAGTCCATAATGATTTTCAGTCATAAAGTTATTAAGTCCACTGCAGATAGCATGGACACCATGGTGGCTAGTTCGGAGAATATGAATCAGGAAAAGATTGTTGTGGACCTGGAAATCCAAAAAAGCAAAGAGGTTCCAAGCAAGCATATCAGAGGAAACCTGAAAAGAAAAAGTAGGCAACGTTCCCTAGGATATTCAGGACTTCAAGAAGGTGGCTCTAAAAATGAGCCAATTGGAGGTGGAGGCAGCTGAAACTCTTAAGAATCTATCCTAGGCCCTCTTTTGTTCTGGTTTTTTTCCTTTCTGTTTTTTGGTAAAATGTTGTTGTATTTTTTTGGGGTCTTGTGAGTTTGTTCTTTTCTTTTCTGATTAAGACTCTACTGCTTAATATTTTAATATGTTATCATAAGATTTTGGGTCTTTTCAAAACCTGCTTTTACCTAATAGTAGATTTACCATATAAAGTAATAGAGATATCCAAAAAAGTAAAAATTATCAATAAAAATAAACCAATTATATATTGCTTTTACTTGTTATTTAATATTGAATTATAATACTAAAGAGTGGTATAGATTTATTCTTTTTTTGTTTATCAGATTTATAATAGATCATGTATTGTGATCAGATATTTACTATTCGATTTTCGATTCATTACACTACACAATATTATATATTCATTTCTTTTTAAATTACATTTATGATAATCATACAATATGATTTGAAAACATGACAATTTAATCTAAAAATTGCATTTTACTATCTTTATAAATTTTAAAATTTAATATCTTTATTATTACTGCATGATTTCAAGCAAACATAAAATTATTTAATGTAAGTACGATATAATTTTTTCTAAACTGAAGATCAGAATCTATGGAGCATCAGATCCTAGATCAACTGTGTACCCACTGAACTGCTACCTACATTGATATAGATACTACATTTAGATATCAGATTCCCCACCGACAACAATTGCCCTTAAACAAAAGTTACAATTTGCATTTTACTCACAATGTAATGAATTCACAGGCAGAATGACAGTTTTGGTCTGGGGTCACAACAGTGGAATGAAACAAATCTATCCCTGGTATGTGCTGATATATTCGGGACATGTGGTGATGATTTTCATCAAGTTAGCAAATTTTCAGATATATTTAACTAAAATTATCAGTTTAAACATATTATTAAAGGGACAAAATTTGAGTAACAGTTTCCACCTGAAAGGTATATATTGGTGATATTCAATTTTTTTTAGGTTATCAGAATTGTAAAAAAATTATATTATGCATATAAATTTTATATGAACAAACTCTACTGAACGTTAGATCCAGTTTTCAGTCCATTTCCCGTGCCCTAATATTAATAAAAAGGTGTTTGGAAAAATAGAGTATCATTATCAAAGTGTTGCAGGTGAGATTAGTCCCTGATTGTGGATGAAAAAAGCTCATAAATAGGGATTAGGTAGATAACCATAAGCCATTTTAAGAGTCATTAAAATTTAAGCCCTTTCAATGATAACTAAGGGAGGAAGAAATGTAATAAAAAACTTGCAAGTCACTTTGACTTCATATTATTTTTTTTATTAATGTAAAGTTATTTGCTGACCACCTAAAAGGCAATGATTTTAGTTTTCTTGAGACATCAGCAGCCAGAAGGCTTCTCTGAAACATGCATTCTAACAAAAGTTAAGCCTTACTGCTACATACAAGGCATAATTACAACAGTACATTTGTAAGAGGAAACTAGTGCTAGTACATATAGCATTAAGAGAAAGAGATTTATTAATAAAATTAGCATTATTATTTATCACTTTTACTTGATATTTAACTTTTGAATTATTACACTGGTATACATTCATTCTCTCGTACTTATGATTCTGCTGAAATTATTTAGGGTGATCATAAATGTTGATAAAATAAAGTTATTCACAAAATTTAATCTTAAAATTATTCACACAATTTAATCTCAAAATTATAAAAATCAAAACTATAAAAATTACTATCTGATAATTTCATATCTTTAATAATAGACATATGACAACTCCATCTGCATGATGTCAACCAAACATGGAATCTGCATGATGTAAATCAAACATTGCCTTTTTTACTGTAAGTACAATGTGAATTTCTACAAAAATGAAGGTCAACTATATATCTATGTGAATCCATGTAGAATCAAATCCTAGATCAACTGTTTACCCACTGACCTCCTACCTACGTTGATATAGATACTACATCTAAAGAGCAGGTTCCCCACCAGCAACAATTTCACATGAACAAAAATTACAATACATTTCACTCACAAAGTAATGAATTTACAAGAAGAATCACAGTTTTGGTCTGTGGTCACACAAGTAGAATATAACAAATGTATCTCTGGTATGTGTTGATAAATCCAGGTCATGTGGGGATGGTATCCATTAAGTTTTCCATATTGCTCCAGTAATCTCTTCCCTCTTCATTATTTAAATCTGACCACAGTGATTGTGAACTTTCTCCAATATTTATAAAGTGCTCTGATGGAAGTGGTTGTCCATAGCCAGTAGGAGATGAATCACTTTGTGTTTCAGCAACAGTGACATTGGAATTATAGTCTGGTGTTGGAGATCCAGAGTAAGAAAGTAAAGGGGGCAGTGAGTTAAACTTATGATCTGGCCACACCAAATCACCATTAACTTCAGAGTCAGGACTAAGCAACAAACTATTGCAGTTCTGATATTCCCCCTGAGAGAAAACTTTGTCCATGCTCATGTTCTGATCCCCACCAACTTTTAAGCTGCTCCCAGTGTTAAATAAAAGACCCAACTGAGGATTTAGGGTTGTGCTGTCCTTAGCCAAACATGAAGCTTGTGAAACAGCAATGGCAGCTTGATCCATGGCTGAGTAAGAGTAACCCAGACCTGTAAAGTTTCGCACAGATCCCTGCTGTAATTGGGTCCTCTCCATATCTCCATTCCAACCTGTCACGGAAAATCTTGGTTGGAAAAAATGGTGATCTAGATTTTGAGCATTATATATCACTGAATCTCCAAGATGCTGTTGTGCCCAGAAATTTGCTGCTGCTGCTGCCTCATCAAGTCTGCATTGGGACCTTAGCAGATGAAAACCAAGATTATCATATTGTAAGGGAAGTTGTGCTTGGGCACTTTCCCTGTGACCGAGGAAACCAAAATAGGAAGAAAATGAGGGTGCCAGAAGATCTAAACGTGGCCGGTGTGTGACAGGATCAATACCCATCTGAAGCAATCTTTTCTTCAGACGGGTGTTCCAAAAGTTCTTAATTTCGTTGTCTGTACGGCCAGGCAAACGTGCAGCTATTGCAGACCACCTGAACAAATATGGACATTAGGGTCAAAAGACTTTTCTCAGAACTTGAATAAAAAGTTTGAAGTATTTTATTTTTTTCGCTGAAATTACTTGTTTCCCAGCTTGCAATGAAGTTGCAGAATGGCTTGCTCCTCTTCGGAGGTAAAGTTTCCTCTTTTTATGCCGGGTCTCAAGTAATTGGTCCAGCGCAGCCTGCAGCTTTTTCCACATCTCCGCAGGCCTGCATCATCAAAAGCAAAAGCTTTACCCACATCTTAATATAACAACTTTTTTATATTCAGTTTTCGTGATGATAAGTTATAGAATATGATTCAAAATGTTGATCTAGAATAAATCTTATAGAGTTGAATCTAGATATCAGAAATAACATGTTAATTATTATGAAAAATATAAAGGTAATTATCTTTTTATAACATGTTAATTATTATAAAAAATATAAAGATAATTATCTTTTTATAACGAGTTCTCATGATTGCAATAATTGCAAACAACATATTTATACAGTAATTGCTATATAGTGTGATGATTAAACCATGTCACCAAGATTCAAACATTTAATACAATGATATTGCTAAATATGAAAGAAAGCAATACCTGCATGCTTGGGAAGCATTTTCCAACAGCCAGCACCATTCTCAAGAATGTATTGGAGGAGTTTGTTGTCTTCTTGGGGAGTCCAGGGACCTTTCTTTAATCCATCCTCACAACATGGAGCCCGTCCCATATCTGAGACAAAACATTTTAGATCATGATTTAGGAGAAACAAACCTCTTCACTATTCCAACAGTAGTCACTAAATTAAGCAAAAAACCTGCTCTGCAGTTAGTAAAGTGATCTGAAGTAAGTTCTACCTACCGAATTCCTTATCCACAGCAGTGCTGCAACGAAATAATCTTTTAGAGCAAACCCAAACCCTATCGCTTACAACTTAAGATAACTGCCAACAGTGTCACCTCCTCCTTAATTCCAGTTTTTTTCAGTTGTTCAAAATATGTACCTGATATTTCTTTGCATATTAGATTTCCTCAAGAAGAAAGCCTTTAAACAATGGTGAAAATCTCAAAATCCTTACAGAAAGGCTCTATTACAAGTTTCTCTTCCAAACTGATTGGATTTAAGATTTTGAATTTGGCCTGATGGTTTGGCCTTTTATAGAGTTTTTTCTTCTGTTTGGAGGTCAATATTGGCTTTCTCCACTTATTATATTAAATTTTTTCCATCCCATGTAACTATTTATAAATAATAATTCAGATCAGGTCTATTTCAGCTGTTTAATAAAAAAAGTTTAATATAATATAATATTAGTAACAATTTTATATAAAAATGTTTCTCTAGCTCAATAGGTTGAACTTAATTAGTTTAAATTTTAAGTTTTCATTATAGAAATCTAATTTTAATTTCTCAAAAGTAAATTTTACAAGGAAGTTTTCAGTTGTCAATCTTAATCTTTCCTAATTTGTTTCTAATATGGAGATGGTTTCTAAATAAAAATACATTTCTAATAATAATAATTCCTGATCTTCCATAAATGATTTCTAATATATTTGTTAAATAACTACTATTAATCTCATTATAGTATCTGTATAACTAAACTATTTATATCTATAAAAAGTTTTAAAAAAGGTTCCTCTTCCTTGTTATACATTTAATTTTGTTATAAACTTGAAAAATTTGTTTTCTTCATAAAATAATATAAAATAGAAGATTTTTAATCTTGATAATGTCAAACCTAATTTACAGTATAATCATTTTAACATACTATCTTATTAATAATCTACTATTTAATTTGATGGCAAACTCTTCTATTTTTGCAATCTTCTACTCTAAGAAATCTCAGTATAATACCAAAAGAACCAAAACTGTAAGAAAGTTAACCAATAAAACTTATATAGATCCATGATTATAAATTTGGCTCTACTTTGTTTCCTTCACCAACGCCATTAACCACTATCACATCAGCATCTCGTCCCCACATTTTGTATTTACTAAATTTTGTTATCTTTAACAGAACTACCTCAATGTTTTAAGCAATTATTTGCCTTTTTATAGGAAACATCGTCCCTGTTTTAATAATATTGTAAACCTAAATCCAGGCAACATCTATGCAGAATAGAATATGGATGCCAATTCAACAAAAATCCAATAAAATTATTATTCAATGTCAAATGTGATCAGAGACACTACCCCATGCCCAACGTAAGGCTACTCTATAACACAATCTTTTCTTATTTATCAAGTTTATTGTTGCTAAAAGAAATTCTACGTGTTTGTCTTGTTATCTATAAATATATAGAGTGTCCTTGTTACTATATGAGTTTGCTATATACAATGATGTACATATACTATAAATGACTTGAAAGCAGCAGTAATATCTAATCATTGCCAATGATTTTTTTGTTTTCTGATTGCCTAGGCGTAGCAATTATTTACTAATGGCTCTGCTCACAATTTTGTCTTGAATGTTTGTCCTCGGCATCATTGGAATCCAACTATCGAAAGCATGATAAATATTACTATATATAGGGAAATATAGAGATAGTGTGTATTTCACTTTAGGGAGGATAATGGAGGCAGTTGTTTAAAGTTATCATAAATTAGGTAGCTATGAAGGTTATGAGTAATTAAGATATAAATGAACATTTATCAAGAGTTATTTTGTGTAGGGTGTTGTTAATAAGTGGGTTGGGAATCATTATATTTACTTGTTAGATATCAACATTTCAAAAAATTTATTCCGAAGGATCTTTATTTTGACCAGAATATTCTACTTCGTAGAAACAAGTTTATAGTGGAAGTTAAAGGTAAGAAGTTTGTAGTGGAGTGAATCTGACTGTATAGAAAGAAAACTATGTTCCTTTGAGAACTAGTTTCATAGCACACATTTAGATATCTCCAATTACTCAAACTTGTGAAGATATCTAATTAATGATACAAAAAAAAAAATGAAGATTTTGATTATAGAAGTGGAAAGTACATATGATAGGGGATTTTCAGTCCAAATTTGAGTGTCTTGGCCAAGGCTGCCAGCATGGCGCATAGATGTCTACTTGACACACTATAGTCTTGTAAGAATCATGACAAAGGATATTGAAAATCTTGCAAAATCCCAACTCTATATTTTGACCAATTTGCAAAACCCCAAGTTAGAAATGTAACAACTAATATGAGATGAAGTGGAAAGTGTGGATGATAGGGAGTTCTTAGCCCAAATTTGTGTGTCTTGCCAAGGACGTTGGTGTGGTACATAGACATCTACACAATGCACTATAGTCTATACAAACTGCCACAAACAATATTTAGAATCTCACAAAATCCAAATCTTTATTTTGACTAGAAATGTAACAATTAATAGAGATTCAATGGATACAAATGAAAATGAATAAATAGATCTACTTGCAAGCCTTCATGTAGTTGAATGCTCCCAATAAATTGACACATACAAAAGAGGATAAATGTTTGGGGTTGCTTGGAGACTTGCTTGGTCAAGTCCTTGTTTTGGTGTTCCACTTCTATAGTAGCCCAATGGATAAACATAAAATGATAAATAGACAAATAAGATAATTTGATAGATAAGTATGTGATAAATTCCAAGATTCTCAAAGAAACAAGAGAGATATAAAGATAGTACTAGATGGGCTTGAGAAAGCCAGGGTGTATGTATGTATGTATGTATGTATGTATGTATGTATGTATGTATGTATCTATCTATCTATCTATCTATCTATATATATATATATATATATATATATATATATATATAGAGAGAGAGAGAGAGAGAGAGAGTATAAAATAGATAATGGGAGGGAAAGAAAGAGTCCTAGAGCCATTTCAAAATATTCTAAGATGTTTCAACTAACCTGGGTAGGTGACAAGTGGTGAAACACTCAAAAGTGACATTTGAACATTTAAATGTCACAGGACACATTCACAACACATGAAAGACTATGTGGTGCGCTAGTGTCTAGAAAATTCATGGCAAAAAATGATAAGAGACAATAGAAGCACATGGCTCAGGGAAAAGTGGTGCTAAAAGATAGTTGTTGAAAAGGACCTTGAGTATCCTTAGAGTGAAGATGTTGATGCAAGGTCTGAAATGGACTTACACACATACTAGAGGAATGGACACATTACTGGTTACAAAAGTGTAGGTAAAATTACAAAAGGGTTATGCAACTTAGACTCTATAGAAGTATAATAATTGATTAATAATTTTCTATTAATTTTTGTTCAAACATTTTATAAATTACTTTAGTATTTCCCAAAGATCTAGATGTAATATTTTTCTCTTCTAATGTTTTACACTTAACATTATTAATGTTTATTATGTATTTATTAATCTACTAGTTGAAATGTACTAGAAACTATTTATTATACCTATCTTGGTGTGTATTGTGCCCTTAGCGGTACTTTTAACTTATTCATTTCAAAATTAACATCTATGGTACATGTTAACCTAGCTCATCTATGATTGCACTTAGAACCAAACCCCATTTATTCACACTTCAAAGTACACACAAGTGAAGAACTCATTGCCACATTATGTTGTATCTTAGCATAAGTTTCCTACTTTTATCTTATGTGACTACTGATGTTGAAATACACCAAATTCCCTTTGGTTTCAATTACAACATGAATTTGATTGAATTAAAATATTTCTCATATCCAATCATCAAATGGTGCCACAATCTTGTAGCTCAACAAAATCAAGGAAGATTGAATGAGTAGATTATAATGCATGAGAAGATGTGCTCATTATTTGATAAAAGAATTTTACATTAATGTTGATGTTTCGGATTAACAGATCTCTCCTACTTAATAAATCAAAAGCATTGAGGGGTTTCAAATTAAACACTTTGATGATAGAATACAAATAAAGGCCTATAAGTTTAGGAGCCGTGTCATTAGGAATTTTATATTGAGATCAAATAAAGGGGGGGGACTTAAAGTAGCAGACTTTGATAGTACATCAATATGAACTCATTTTAGTTAAGTTCTCTATAGGAACTAAAGAAAGTAAATTGAATAAGTGGATAAAGAATTTTAAATAGTGTACACATGCTTTGATCTCTACAAAATTCACTCTAAGCTTTCTAAATTGAATCTACATCTTTCACATTTAAAAATATGTTCAATTTTAGGTTGTTCATGTTTTATTCTATAATAAGTAAAGATCTACAGACAATGCTAAGTAATTCCATGTACAATACATTTCCAAGTTAGAATGAAATTTCCAAGTCTTAGTAGAAAAGAATCCAAATGATTAAGCTCTTTAGTTTTGTATATATTATTATGTATAACCATTAATCTATGTTATAATATATTGATTCATAAATATCCAATATACACAATTGAGGTTGGAGATAAACACAAAAAATTAACAAAATGATGTTTCAAAGG
This sequence comes from Chamaecyparis obtusa, assembly GCA_027943335.1. Classification (NCBI taxonomy): domain Eukaryota; kingdom Viridiplantae; phylum Streptophyta; class Pinopsida; order Cupressales; family Cupressaceae; genus Chamaecyparis; species Chamaecyparis obtusa. Next base: position 584,073 of record BSBK01002251.1, on the reverse strand, counting down.
AAGTAGAGTTTTTTAAAAAAATCTTTAAACTCTTTTGACATACAAATCACTATCAAATCTATTAGACTAATCAATAAGACCAATACATAAAAACCTCTATTAGACTAAACAATAAGACCACTATCAATACATAGAATATTCTTACAAATACAATAGCTGTAGTAAACTATGTGGTTTCAAAAGTTAAGGGATAACATTAGAGATTTTAAATATATTTTAGTTTTGGATTACAAAAATTAGTCTTTATTATCTTAAGAAATATTTAGCTATCATTGACAAGACCATTCATAATTACTCATGTTGCTAACAACCTTGCAAGTTAGTCTTTTATATATTTTTGTGTAGCTAAGGCCTTCATTTAAAATAATTCTATAGTATCATTATCATCTTCTCTTTTCCTTGTCAAACTTGTGAATTTGTTACATATTTCCCTGTTGAACATTATTATCTAGTTTCTAATCTATTTTTTATTTTACCATGTTGAAAAGTTAACAAGTTACTATTAATAGATTCATGGGAACCACATTGGTCAATCTTGTAACCCCGCATTGTACTATAGTGACTTTATAGTCATATTAAACGTGGTTTGGTCAAACAATGATAGTGCTTCAAATTTCTCAAGGCCCAACACTTAAATGATTTACCAATTCATTTTGCCTCAACAATTATCTTATGACAACAATAATAGTTAGAGATATAAATATTTTAATTATTTTATATTTTCAAAATAATAAAAGGGTTTGGATTAACATTAGCAATATAAGCATTAATTTTTTTAATCTGATTGTATGTCAACATAAGTATAAAATGATTAAGTGATGATAATCTAATCTTGTGTGTTTACATAAACCAACATTAAGATTAATCGTAAATGTACTCAAATATGTAATTGGACAATTCATAATGAATATACCATGTGTGTGTGTGTGTGTGTGTGTGTGTGAGAGAGAGAGAGAGAGGGTGTGTGATTTATTAAAAGTAAAAAATATAGATTTATGGGTGAAAAGTAGATTTTAAAACTTTTAAATGTCATAATTAATTTGTTCTAGTAATATTCATTGTCAAGGTGGTGTGTGTGTGTGTGTGAGGGAGAGATTTATCAAAAGTCATAAACTTGGGTTTGTGGGTGAAAAGTGGATACTAAAACTTTTATATGTTACAGTTAAATGCAATGGTTCCACAAGAAAAGGTGAAAAGCTTTGAAAATTAGTTTTAAATAATGTTGTAACAAGTTTTCTTTCTAAACAAGATACTTTATCTTATTCATCAAAATCATAAGTAATTTTTGATGAGGCACCTCTCACATTAAAAAGGCAAAAATTGACAATTATGAAATGGAGTCATAGGTTAGGTGGCTTCATTATCTATTATGTGTAAGTGAAAAATTGACTATTATGAAATATAATTATATGTTGGAAGACTTCATTACTTTATATATGTACATATGAAAACTTGGTAATTATGAAATAGATTCTCCGTATTCGTATCCATATATGTCTACATGAATAAATCTATGTACATGTACATGTATATACATAATGTACACCTATAACTAGAAACTTAAAAATAATAATTTATAGAATACTTTTCTATCTGTAAAGCCCTAACAATTATAAAATAATTTCTCACTTAACAATTTTGAATCTCTCTACTTACCATAATAGAACAACTCTTTCTTTTCATACTTATTCTCTAGTATAGATGCCCCCTTGCCCCTTTTCTCCCCCAATCACTAGAGTTTTGGTTAATAACAGTAAAAATAACATTATCATTGAAAATATGCAAATTGCTCCCACCAAAAACAAGAGAGAAAATATCTTACAAGAGAAAGACAGATCTTTCAATTATAAAATAATTTCTCACTTAACAATTCTGAATCCCTTTACTTACCATAATAGAACAGCTATTTCTTTCCATACTTATTCTCTAGCATAAATGCCCCTCCCCTTTTCTCCCCTAAGCTATTGAATTTTAGTTAATAACAGTAAAAAAATCATTGTCATTGAAATTATGGAAAGCACCCAACCAAAAACAAGGGAGAAAATATCTTACAAGGGAAAGACAGATCTTTAGATTAAAATCAGAGCATTTCTTATTTCAAGCATCCAAAATCTCCGGGTAACAAATGACTTTGGAGAGATGTTCAAGCCACGTCCCCAAGCACAAGTCAACCAGATTATAAAAACTCCCAACCAATAACTGTAATAACTTAACGTAAAGGAATGCCCCATAACTTGTACGTTTTCTTGTTTGGCCAGATAAATAACTACCCAATTAGGTAGATCTACAAGTTTCTAAGAAATGGCAATATAATGTGATGTCATTAACCATCTTTTCAAACTGCAGCCCTCAATAATTTACACCCATTCATCTTTCAATCCCCAATAGCTGCCATTATTCAAAGAAACAATGCTTTCTAAGCTATAATCATGGAATTAGACTACGTTAACAAAGTAGGTTAACAGGAATACTTAATATTTTTCTCCCCTCTTTAAAAACTCTATGTTCATTAAGTTTTCTTGGACTTAGATCATGAAATTAGACTCCATAAGAGTAGGTAATGAGATTTGGTGACTGATTTTGAAAGACATATAAACAATTAGAGTTATGACACCTCGTTAACTCAGTTTATACGAGCTGACATAAGTTAGACTTGTTTTATGTATGAGTAAGATAATAAATACATTTGTTTCACAAAGTTTATACGTGCAAAGAGATTGTCAATCCTTGTGGAGGTGTATATAAAAATGGGTCCCTGCCTTTTTGGGATAACATCTGATGGGGATGGAGTTAGGTATTTGGTGAGGCAATTGATTCACTATTTCACGTGCAAATCCATTATTTTATCACCCTTTGCCGGCTTAAAATGTTTACTATTACTTTCTATGGCTGCTGGTGAGCTCATATTATTTGCATGGCCGTGTGAATGGATGTAAACTAGATTTCATGAAGGTGCAAAAGGTGCGGCGTTGGGGAAGGCGAAGGAGCTCTCATTGGTCTGGTTGACCTGTCGATATGAGTGGAAACCTCCATGAAAGCTTCTCTTTCGTGTACCCATTGCACTTGTTTCATTTTATATGAAATCGAGGGTTCCACTTGGATGTGGCCCTTTACTAAAAACTATTTCTCTTGGATGTGCCACTTTCCACGAGTGATTTGTGAACTTGGAACAAAATAAGATTCAGAAGATTTTTAGGGCAAATGGGCCCTCTCTCGATGGTGGTCTCACTAACTTTGATTTGTTTATTGCAAAACCCAAAAATATCTTCATTAAAAAAGTAGTGCATGGAGGTGATGGCTTTTTATAATGTATTAAATTATGTGATTTTAATTTGGTCTATATTTTTGGTGGAGGGTTTTATACTATCTATTGAGAACTTTTAGGTATTATCAGCTTTTAGATTTGAAATTGGTTGTCTAAGAGCTAAGGATCAAGACAGTCTCCCAAATTCACCTTAGGCATGATTTCGGTCTCATCCCTCATGATGTTGGGACCTTGGACTCAATTAAACTTGATACGTACTGGCTTATTTAGAACTATACAACTTCACCAACATATCAAAGGGTGCATTAACATTTCAATGATATTTCAATAGTTTAGGTTTTTAAAAACGTATGTTTTATGAATGTGAATCATTTGTTTGGAAAGATTTTAGTCTCATCCCTTATGTTATCAAGACTTTTCACTCTACAAGACTTGATCCATGGTGGACTTATTTATAACTATTAGACTTAAGCAACAAATCAAGAGCACTTTGACATTTAGATTATATTTCAATAATTGCAATTTTCAAGAACTTATCCTTTTATGAATATGAATCATTCATTTGATATTCATTACATCTACGTAGTGCTTACAAAGAGGAAGTATTAGGACTTTCTAGAAAGTTGTACATTTCGATTCTACTACTACAATTCAAATTTTCTTTACTTATGAAATAATATTTGACAAATTGTTGTTACATAATTAAAATTAAACATGTTCACATACAATTAGTAGGTATGTGAATAATGCTTATAAAGAAATAAGATACTAAAATTGGATATTCAAATTTTCTCCCGACTCGTCGAGTTCCCTTGAGAGTCGCCAAAGACTGTACATTCCATCTACACTAAAGATCCCTAGTTACCTTCACCACTTTAATCTTTCCAGCAACGTTGCGAGCCTACGAATACTTTCCAAGGAATACATCTCATTTCAAAGTCCAGGCTCTGCAAGCCCAAAACGTGGCAGATGGGTGGGATTCCTAACAACTCTTCTTTGAGTCCCCCATTCTCAGTGCTCGTTGGCGTGCCACATATCCAGTATTCGCTCTTAATAATGAAGGGAACTGCTAATAGAATATCCAAAGAATGTGTCTTGTCATGGGACTCGTATAAATGGCCTTTTTGACAAATGTCAATGTAATCAGCCTATTATCAAAAAAATCATGATGAATTGTTTGAAATGTTGAACCTTTCCATCCACAGCTGGTAGGCATGTTGATTGCAACCAATGAGAGAGACACGGTTGGTCTCCATGCCAATAAGAACAACAGGAAGATCATGACATTTTTTTTGGCATGTCAATGAATTGAAACTAAAAGTGATCAAGTTTAATTGAAAAATCCCAAAGGTTGTTTCTATAAATTCCTAGGGCTTGCATTGTAGCAAGAACTTTTGACTTCTAGTTGGTTTTACCTATTAGGAAATACTTAGTAAATTCATAGAAGTTTTAATTTATTTTCAAAGGGGCTCCATGGATTTTGGACCAAAGATGTATGTTGCAGTGTTCTTATTTTAGAACTTACTTTCTAGTCTTGACATGTTTTCTCTTAATGAAATATGGGGACTATGTCTTTGTAGCCTTTCTTTTTTTGTTAATAAGAGTGTCATGTGCTGATTCTCTTCACATTTTATCCAATTTTCTTATGTCGATGTAATTTTTTTATGTTTAATTGGGTGTATTTGTGATCATGAATGTTTCTTTCTCCTCATGATGCATCTAGAAAAAAGGATGAATTGTATCATTTATAGACCACTCTTTAGGAAGATTTGTTTTAACAGTTGTCATTCTTTCACTTAACCCTTATACTAACTATTTATAACTAAAGGAAAGAACCCATTCTTGGTGTCTCTTGTTAATTTTCCATTTAGAAGTATTGTTCTTGTATCACATTTTTGGGTGTCAGGAACTACCTGTATATTGAGAGATTTGAGTCTTTATTTGGACCCTTGTAAAGGCTTCGCAAGGTTGAGATTTGAATATTACATTCTATGTCATGAATACTTTATTGGTTTTGTTCTCTTAACCAACAATGAAGGGTTTGTCGTATATTGTGTCTACTAGATGAATATATGAATCTCTGACTAGGAAGTGTTAGACATCCATGAATGTCATCATACACATTCCTACCTATGTCATAACAATATTTTTTATGGTGAATTGCCTCCCTTAGCTTAGGTTATTTGTGAAAGGCTTCCCTCTCTCCTTTCCTCCAAATAATAGTATGAAGAGTCGGCCTCTAAAATATTAGAGGTTGTGTTGGCAAGTGGTCAGCACATGCACACATATGCACATGTAGGCACATGCACATATGGAATGTTGTCATTTATGGAAACACTTATCAGTAAATTATGATCACACATATTGGATATCATGAATATGTTTTAATACAGTTGATGAAGGAAAAATGCCTAAGTCCATAAACTGTCCCTGTGACCCAGTTTGACAGAAAAGCATAGCAAACTTCATAGAAGCTTCCTAAAGGCATGTGATCATAGGTGCACACTTGAAGGACATGAATGAATACATGTGTAAGGTTGCACATGTTAATATTGTGGTATCAAAGAGATATGTTCAGTTGATTGGATGCAAAGATAGTAAACAGAGTATAACTTGTTGGCGATCACTAAGGATGACTTTGTGAGAAATTGGAAAGTTTTTTTTGGATGCGCTCTTGGATCTAAGGCCAACTAGGGATGTTAATGGAGTGTGCAAATGCACATTAAATAATATGATGTCTAGCTAGAGTAATACCGACTAGCTTTTGTAATACATCTCTAACAAGGTATAAGTATACAGACACTTTTGTAAAAGTGTACGATGATGATAATGATGATATAGATGGATGCGAACTCTGAAGGAATCTAAGGGAAAGAAAAAAGATCAAGAGAAGGGAGACCAAGGGGAGTTCTTCAAGGAATACTTTGTTAACTCTTGGTATTCAGTACAATAGATTAATTGTAAGTGTTGTTGCACCTATTGTACACCCCTAATAGGGTTTGATTGCCTCTAACAGGGTTGGAATCTTAGGAGGGTTGACTCCTTAATTGGGATCACATTGTAAAGACTCCTAATAGGGTCTGCTCTTTAACCAGGATCTGCCTATTGTAATACTCAACTCCTAGCAAGGTCAGAACTCCTAACAGGGTTATTATACTTATACTGCAAATATTTGTGGATACCATCCCCACTAGGGTTTTTCCCTTAACAGGGTCTCATGGAAAAAGAATATGGTGTTATGAGTTCTTCTATGTTTGTTTATGTTGCATGGTTATTTATCTTATGCTATATCTTTATATAGTGTTTAAGGAAAGTAAAGAAGTTTATGAATTTAGTAAAGTACTGTAACACTTATTCTATTGGGATTATGGAAAGGTGTGTACTAAGAGGGGAGGGGTGAATCAGTACCCTTTAAAAATTTTCAAACTAATCCTTGTAAATATCAGCTTCAATAACTAACTATATAAATTACATTCAACATACATTCAATAATATAACTAAAATGTAAATGCATGAAAGTAAATCAATACCACACTCATGAAACTTCAATACACATGACACATGTATTTTGGTATCGTAAAAACCCTTGTTAGAAGGTAAAAACTACAATGGGGATGGAACCTTAAAAGCTTCACTTCTGCAGAAATAAAGTTGTCAGTTAAGGCTTACAAGAATGATCACTTCTGGTGATCTTATCCTGTTAGGAGTAACAAAAAGATCAACTATATCTTATGTGTTAAGGATTTTAGCAACACAATTCATGTGTGCACTTAGTTAGGAGATTTAACAAAGAATAGTTAAGTTCACTTTGCTAACTCAGATTTTGAATCTTCTACAATTGTTAGAGAGTAACAATGATATATGAATTGAATGAAATACAACTCAATTTGTTGATATCAAATCCTTTAAATACAATAAAGCTATCACCTTGTTGTGATGATTATATCCTTTTGAACTTCTAGGTAGCCTTATAACTGCTATGTTAAATTGAATGCTTCTATATCAATCCTTCTATCAAAATCATGTATGAACTTTAGATGTCCTTGAGTGCGGCTACTTCACGAAGATACATGTCAAAATGACATCCTTACTAATTTTATATCAAACTAACCTTGACCTAATTAGGGTTTAACATCATCTTAGAAAACCTAGGATCAACAGTTCATAAGATTAACCTAGATCATCATTACATAGGAATCATCATTCATTAAATGATTACATCCGCAATAAATATTCACCTTGATCTTGGTAAACTATTTTCTTTCTTGGTAGAAATTTGTGCACCTTGAACTATGTGCCATTCCAAAATTTTATGTGAGCTCTAGATTACTTGGTAAATGTTGTCTCTCGGTCTCGGTGTTTACTGGCTCTTGGTAATCCTATGTACTCGATAATTGTTACACTCGGTGATCTCTCTTCTCAGTGACTACTATGTATTGATAACTGACTGAACTGCCTTCCTGTGTTTACCGACTATACAACTGAATACTAATGACAAAACTAAAGTCATTTAGGAGTAACATTCTCCCCCTTTGGCATCAATATCAAAAACTTATATGTATGCCAACTATAAAAGTTTAAACTTTCAAAAATTCCATAAAACCAAAATTGTGTAAATTTGGTGACTCCCCCTATGAACATGCTCTCGGTATATACATATCTTTCCCCCTTTTTAGAAGATAATGACAAAGAGTAGACTTACAATTTGTCAAAAATATTAGGATGGGATTTCTTAAGATTATCCATAAGCTTCTCCCATTCTTCCTTTATATTTTCTAGAGCCAACTGCTCTAAGCTCACTTGAGTATGCATATCAAAAATGTTCTTGGTGATAGAGATCTCAGGGGTGGAAACTAATTTCTTTGCCTGTTTCACATGCTTTTTCATCACTACCAGATGTGGTAGTAACTCAGCCTATTTTAATACCCAAAAATTGGCACCTAATAATTTCAATCAATTTTGGTGCATTTCTTCAATTTTACATCATTAAAGTCCTATTTTACTAGGCAATTTTCTCTCTCCTACCTGACTTTATTTGACTTGATGTCAATTGCAAAAAACCCTAATTTGCATTAATCTCACACTATAATTAATTCCTAAGTATTCGACTTTATTAGCTAAATAATCCCTATGATAAATTGACTTAATTCTAAAGTCCTAAGTACTTTAAATTAAATTAAAATCCACCCCCTTTAACTAATACACATAAAAAGAATTAATATTACTTGGTTATTTGAATGGATTATAGTATTTGGATTTAATATTTCAAATCACTTGAAAGGTCACCCATATGTGGCAATAATTCATTCTTTAATTAAGTAATTCATGAATATTTGTGTCAATTGGGAATGAAGAGTCAACGGTTTCATTTCAAGAAACTCTTCATTCCTTCTCCGGGCTTGTCTATATTATGAACCTCATTTTCTCATTTTGAGAGGGCAATTTTAGAGCACATAAACTATAGCAAATTTTAGTCTCAATTCTTTCAAATTTTTCAAGTTTTCACTGCAATTAGTTTAATTCTCATTTTAGTGTTAATTGCATTCTCATACTAGCATAATTTTCTTATTGTTATTAGTTTAATTTGCACATTTCTTTTAAGTTTTTAGTCTAATTGCATCTTCATTCTTAGCTTTAATTGCATATTCATCTTAGCTTAATTTCATTTTTTTCAATCTTTCATGCTTTTAAATCCTTCGTCTTAGTTTGGTCTAATGGTTGTTGGCTCTCCAATCTGAGAGTAATTAAACACTGCAACTAATTAGGAGGCAACAGGTCGATTCACTATGAATCTATGAATTGAGTAATTCATACTCATTTTTCATAATTCTATTTGTGAGCAATGACTATGTTGTGTATATGGCTGGATTAGAGGTCCCCATTCAGCTGTAAACATTTTGGCGCCCACCATGGGGCTGAAAAATTGATTTCTAGCCTCATTAATTTCAAGTTTTTTTTTTGAATTCTATAATATTCTGTATGTTCGTACTTCTCTGTGTATGGAAGTTCGTGCAAGATTCCTGAGCATACCACATGAAGTTTTTCTCCTTATAGAACTCTCTCGCATGAAATAGTACTTTCTTGCGCAGTCCCTGGTACTTTGTCACACGCAACACAATACTTCCTCATGTGAAGTTTCACTATCAGACAATCAAAATTTCCAGATTCTACAATTTACTGTTGTTTTTTCCTGACATCTAATTTTTTTTGTTGATTTCATATCTCTATTTTTGTCATAGCATAATAGTGGTCTGTAGGTCGCTTTGTCAAAGATCATAAAACTTGCTAACAGTTTGCTTGCATGATGATTGTCGAAGATCTTTTAAAATGTTGTATTTGTTTTCTTGCTTTCATTCACATAATATAATTAGGGCTTTGTTAAAATTTCTCAAGGGTCCTAATAGAAAAGTAGAGGAATAGGCTCTTCATTACATGGAAGTGATGCCCACAGATGAAACCGAGACCCAGATGTTGCTTGAATGATGGATACCTAGGAAAGAAAAGCAAGGTAGTGAATCTTTAGCACTTCTACTTGCCAGGGGATTATGCTCTTCTCTCTTTGAGAGAACCAGAAACCCAAAAGATTGTGGATTTGGTGGAGTGAAGATAACTTGGTGATGAATATGGTTGATGTGTTTGGGTAAGGTGAAGAGGTAGAGAAGTATGCTCTTCTCTCTTTGAGAGAAACAAAAAATCAAACCCTTGGATCTAAGCCAAGTTGTGTCACCTGTAGAGGGCCTGCCGGAAGTTGAACCTCCGAGAACGATCCAAGTGAGTACGCACCTATCACCGGTGATTCCACCTCACTATAATAAAGAATGTTTTGTTGAGTCTAAAGACTCCAAAACCATGTTAACTTCCTTCTCTTGATTTTGACATCATCTTGAGAAGGCTCCATCTATTGTACTAAGTGGCGCTGCTCCTAGCCCTGCTTGTGGGGGTGTATGACTTTTGAGTGTTGGTGTGGCTGCGAGGCCCTAGCCTTGTATCGAGGGCACCATAGGTTAGTTTGAATGGAAGCCCACTAATAACTTTCCCTAGTTATTTGCCTACCTAGTTCACCTCCAAAAGGAGTCATAATCTTTGCGCAGGGAGGGGGAAGAATCTCTCCCATAGATTCCCACCATAGGCATGCACCTAGATGTTTGAAGGTGGTATATGACACTGGCCCCTGCCACAAGGGTAACCTTTTAACATATACTATTGAGTCCTTGGAAACACCAAAAACACGGGCATCCTCTAGGGGGTGACACGGCTGTGTGAGGTGCACGCATGCACATAAGCAGTGGGGCAAAGGTTTTGTCTTCTCACCATTTTTTTTAGGGATAACTATGTGTCTGTTATTGAGTCTTAAACTTGTCCATCATGATTAAACAAATACTCCCATGATACTACCAAGTTTCTTTGTCCTTGGTAGGTCTATTTTTGACTACTTCTTGTGTCACCATTGCTTGATCAAACCTTCATGCTTGTAAACGAATGCTTGAAACCTTCAAACTGAGATTGTTGATTAAACCGTTCCTCAAACCTATCTGGAAACTAGATATCCTATTTGATAACCATTTACGTTGTGTCCCAAAACCTATCTTTTATTTCAAAATTTGCATTGAATTGTCGAACACTGTCTTTTTCCCACGTGAAGTTTTAGAAACTAAGCACTTTCTCGCATGAGATTGCATTCTCTCGTGCAAAGCCTGGCATTCTCTCACATGGCCTAATATTCTTTCGCATAAACCTGTACCCTGGTTTTCAAAATAGAGACTTATTTCCCATTGACTGGTGAACTTTTTATCTGATTTGATTCTTCTCTGAGGTTTGTTTACTTATTTTCCTATAGTTTATTGTCAGAAAATAAGTGTCTCAAGCTACGAACCGATCGATTATTGCTTTGACTCATTTTGTCTCCTTATTATTTGTCTCATCTTTGTGCTTTTGTAACTTGTGTTGCGATAGTCTTATCTCGGCTATTTTAGCCATACTCCTGATGATTCGTACCAGGTGCATTTCACATCTTGGCTATTCTAGCCTTTATCTCCTTTTTGTTATTCCTAGAGATAGAGTTTTAGCATTATCTCGAGTCTTCTCTTGTTTCATCTTCATCTATGACTGTCATGACTCAAAGTGGAAAAAATTACCCCATTTGTAATATTTTTCAAGGAAGAGATAAACCTCATAATCAGGAAACAAGTTGTCCCGAACCTATTGTGCAATCTGAATGTTGTGAGGGATCCTCAAGTTCTTCATTGATTACTTTGAAAGATAGCCAATCTCAATCACCTCCAATGTTCCAAGAGTGTTTAATCCATTGTTTGAAGTGCAACCTGGTTTCTCATTTCAAGGTCAAGACAACTCATTCTTCCAAAACAACTCATTGTTTCATAACTTTGAAATACCTTTTCCTCAGACTAATCCCATTATCGTATATGTTGATCCTGCTGAAGGCAGTGAGTCATTTGAACCTATCGATCCTTTTGATCATGTTCACACACTAGAGGTTACCTTAGCCATGCCCTTTCAGTGTCATTCACATCATTTTACTAAGGCTTCACTTGTTGCGCAATCCTACATTGATAAGATGGGAGAGCCATTCGACTTCCAACTAGGCAAATACTATCAAACTTTTGATCAATCTCAAAACAACCAACATTTTTGTCAATCTTCTAATGACCAACGTCATGCCCAACATCAAAATAAGAAATACCATGATCAAACCCAAGATGATCAACAGCAAGCTCAAAACAAAGCTCAAGGTGGTCAACCAGCGTATCACTATCATCCTACCCCGTATGATCAGAGTCAAGATCAAGTCCCTAGCATTTATGAGATCCTTGGAAATGATGGTGATGACACAATAACTCAAAATTACATAGACATTGTGAAAGAAAACAAGGGTCTTATTAAGATGATGGAGATCCTACTTCTAGAAGAGAAGGAAAATTATTTTCTTGAGTTGGCCAAACAAGGGGCCAAGTTACCCCTAGACTATCAAGTCAAAATGCTTGTGGCCAAGGAAGAAGAAACTGAGACCGCAAAGTTACAAAAGATGGTCTGAGACATGCAAGATTAGATTAGCCAACTGGCAAAGAATAAAGACAAACTCGCCCAACAATTCACAATGGAAAGAATTTGTCCTTTCCCCTTTGATAGGAGTCTTCACATTCCATCTTTTCCCAGAGGTGTAGAGCTCCCTAAATATGACAAAGACTTGGGTGCTACCGATCCCCAAGATCACTTAAGGGAGTTTGGCACATTATCCATGGAATTCATGCATGATCAAACATATCTTATGCACCTATTTCCTCGTAGATTGGGTGGACCATCTATGGAGTGGTTTTCTCAATTTCCCACTGGCATTAAGACTTTTGACAAAATGGCTAATCTTTTTCTCCAACATTACTCGCATAATATTCAACATCTAGGATCTTTGAAATTTAAAACAGTGACAAGGAGAATCTTTCCTAACATTTCTCCAAAGGTGGAGATAATTATGTACAAGGTGTCCTCACAAACTACCAGAGTCCGAGAGACTCAACATTTTCTTGGACAATCTTATCCCAGACTTTGGATACCAAGTGCAATTACAAGGTCCTCTAACCTTTGATAGTATGATTAAACAAGTAGTGTGAATAGAGGCTTTTATGATAAAAAAAGGGGAATTGACATTGAGCAAAGACAACAAACAAGGATCTTCAAACTCAAATAAGGATAAAGGGAAGTTTGTTAACAAGAATAGAGATGTTGTGAATGATGGAGTGGTCAACAATGTGACCCCAAAGTCTGCTAATTCTATTTTTAATCTCTCTTCTAGCATACAAGTGGTCAAAGCTATTGAAAATCTTGCGATAGAAAATCAGCAACCTTTGAGGTTTTCTAAGAGCAAACCTTGGACATCTTGACCCATGCATGAATTCACTTCCTTGGGAGAACCGCTTGATGTGGTCTATAAAAATTGTGCAGAATCAGATTCTTACTCCTTTTGAAAAGTGTCTCTATGACCCACAACCATGACCTCATTGTTGGAATGACAACACCTACTATGACTATCACCAGAATAAGGGTCACAAGACTTCTACTTATCTTCAGCTGAAACATAAGGTCCAAGATTTGATTGATAGTGGTGACATTGTTGTGGATGACCATAACAAGAATTCAGACCATCAAGCATTTAAGCATCCCTTCCCTCCTCACGAGAAGGGTGAGTCTTCAAATGCTAAGAATACTAATGCTAATGTCAATTATACGTACACTAATGATGACAATGTCATTGGTATGATCAAACCCATTGAGGTAGAGTATTGTGACATGATTACTATTAAGGGGAGTGACGATGCTCCCAAATCTAAGACTCCTTTCATCTTGCATAGTTCTACGTCTCATTCATTTGAATCTGAACAACCTCAAGATTGTGCTAATGTTGTCACTCGATCACGTGGGAGGGTTGTTTTGAAAGGTCTCGATCCTCCTGTGTTCACTCTGAAACAAACTATGGATAAGACTATTGTTGGCCCTACCAACAAGAACATGAAATATGTCCCTATAGCTAGCTTGGCTAGTTATAGCATCTTAGATCAGCTCCAATGGACCAACGCTCAAATTACCATTTTTGAGTTATTGAAGATCTCGCCTGCTCACAGGCAGATTTTGGATAAAGCCCTCGTCGTGGCAAACATACCCAAGGATCTTGATCTTGACCGGTTCCAATCTATGGTGGGTCATTTGACCTCACCTCATTATTTTTCCTTCTTTGAAGAAGATGATCACTCTTTGAGCCATCCGCATATGCTCCCTTGCACATAGAGGTCATGATAGGTCCTAAATGCATCCGCTGAGTGCTCATAGACAATGGTGTTGGTCTCAATATCTATTTTACTAAGTTGCTTACCCAGCTAGGTTATGATGAGAATTGTATAGACTCCTACAAAAATATTACCATCAAAGCTTATGATGAAGAGGAATGCAAATCCCAAGGCTTAGTTGTGCTACCTATCCGCGTAGGACCTATTGAGAGAGATGTTACTTTTCAAGTCCTTGACATTCCTCTTGCCTACAACATCTTGTTGGGAAGACCTTGGATTCTTGAGATGCAAGTTGTTCCGTCTATGTACCATCAATGCATTAAGTTTTCATTCCATGGAGTGGAAGTCACTATGCCTGCTAATACCAATTGTTCATGCAACACCCTTGTGCAATCTACAGATAGCTTTGTTCCGATTAATAGAGAGTCCACTGAGTTCTATGATGCTAAGCTCAAGGAAATGGAACAAACTTTGAAACTTAAGGATATAGGCATGAGAGAATATCAAATCGAACCTATGCTATCACTGGATGCTCTTCCTCCATCTTCGCACTCTTATGGGAGACCTTCTAAAAGTAACAAACCTTCTAATGACTCTCCTCAAATAGTCTTCGATGGTGCCTTTGTATGGGCCTCTACACCTTTAGAAGATGAGGATGAAGAAAGAGCTATCACATCTTGGATTTATAAAGGGAAAGAAATATCTGAAACAACTACTCCACCTCTAGACTTAGAACAAGAGCCATACAGTGAGGCCTTCAAGATCATGAAGCACTTCAGCTATAAGGGGAGTGGTCCTATAGGAAGGAATGACAATGGGTTGCTGAAACCCATTGAAGCTACAGGTCACCGCACAAAGGATACTACTGGCTTAGTCTTCAAAAAGATCCCCTTTCATTCAGGGATAAACAAATTTGTGCTAGCACCTGAACCTGAACCTGAATCAAAATTTGAAGATACTAATCTAGAGGTAAATTTAGTGACTAGCTCTGATGAAGACACATTTCCATATCCCATTCCTCTGAAACTTGCTACACTCTTTGCAGAACCAGATGAACCTATTATACATGTCCACATGGTAGAAACTGATAGTGATTCCAATGAGACCACCTCAGTGCATCAAATCATGTATGACCAATGGAAAGAAATGCAAATGGCTAAGTTTGATTCTCAGGGTGAATGGTACATACCCACACATTTCCAAGAATAGTTTGAGAAAGATCAACTTCAACAAGTCATTAACGCTGCAAGAAATGAAGATGATGATATAGTTAGTGCTAATGGAATTTCCACATCAAGTACTGACTCACATGAGTATGAATTTGAATCTTTTTCTGATGCTACTTATGATAAAGACATAGACATGGTGCATACCTATGAAAGACTTCTCGAAGTAGGTGAGGGGACTAGCATTAAATCACATGAATTAGATGCCATTGGTGTCAACTCATCCTCTACTTTCGATGTGAGGTCTCATAGGGATTTGAATGCTCCTTTGGATGAGATCTCTCTAGGTCTTGACTTTCTCATCCATGCTTTTGATGGTTATACCATGAATGCAATTGAACTAGTCACTACTTCCTTCTCACTCAAAAATCCCAATCTGATAAACTGGAATTCCCCTTCCATCCAATGAAGTCCTAACATTCCAGAATGATTATGCTCTAGCCTGTTACCTCCATGTTATTGAACCTATAATGTCCTCCACCAGCGAAAGTAGTGTCAGCATGACAGAGGAAAATATCAAGTATCTTAGTCAAAAAATTAAAAGAAGAAAAATAGATGCTCTGACGGTGAAAACCACATTGTGGCAGTATCAGAGCCAAAAATAGTAAAAAATAAAAGATGTATCCAAGGGTGAAAACCTCTCTGAGGTGCCCAAGGATGAGATACTTGATACGCTTCTAAGCCACTTTCAAGAGAGATCATCGGTATTGATTGAGCTCACACAACCAATGAATTTGGGTATAGTGGCTACTCCACAAATTATTCATCTAGAACAATCATTATCTACAAAAGAAAAAGAAGAGTTCACTAGCTTCTTTCAAAGAAAGAAAATAAAATTTGCATGGACTTACTCTGACATGTCTAGATTAGACCCCAATCTAATCATGCACCATCTATCCATTGCACCAGGTATTAAACTTCTTAAACAAAAGTTGCGAAAGATGCATCCACACGTGGCACTTTTAGTCAAAGCAGAGCTAGAAAAGCTTCTTAAGGTTGGTTTCATAAGGACTATTGACTATGCAAAGTGGATTTCAAATATTGTTCTAGACACCAAACATGATAAATCCATTCGTGTATGCACAAACTTCAGGGATCTAAATAAGGCATGTCCAAAAGATGACTTCCCATTGCCTAACTTTGACATGATAGTGGATATGACAGTAGGATACAAGATGTATTCATTGATGGATGGTTTTTCTGGCTATAATCAAATAAAAATTATGCCAGAAGATCAAGAAAAGACCGCTTTTGTGTGTGCCTGGGGCACCTTTTGCTGGAATGTCATGCTTTTTGGGCTTAAGAATGCTAGAGCAACATATTAGAGAGTTGTCACTACCATTTTCCATGATATGATGCATAAAAAAATGGAAGATTATGTGGACAATACTTTAGCCAAAAGCATGCAGCAAAGAACTCATCTCACAGATTTGGGTCCCATACTTGACCACATGGAACAATTTAGTCTCAGACTTAATCCCCAAAAATGTGCATTCGGTGTCACTTCTGGGAAACTCTTGGGTTACATCATTTCAGCTAAAGGCATAGAAGTGGATCCTAAAAAGGTGCAAGCTATTATGGACATGCCTCCACCCAAGAATATCAGTCAAATGAGAGGACTACAGGGAAGGGTACAATCTATCTGGCACTTCATTAAATAGTTAGCTGACAAGTCACAACCATTTACTAAAACTTTGCATAAGGGTGTGACTTATGAATGGAATGAAGAATGTGATAGAGGACTCACTCAAATTAAATATTATCTTGCTAATCCACCTATATTTATGCCTCATATTCATGGGAAGCCACTCATAGTATACATCTCAGCAATGAACACATCTTTGGGTGCTCTCCTAGCTCAAGAAGATCAAAACAACAAAGGTATAGCTATATATATTACATCAGCAGAACATTGGTTTCTTATGAAATGAATTATTCTATCATTGAAAAGGCTTGTATAGTAGTAGTGTTTTCTTCTCAGAAGTTGCGACATTATATGCTTGCTCACACTACAAGGCTTATTGTAAAAATTGATCCACTAAAGTATTTGCTAAGCAAGGCCGCCCTCATGGGTAGACTAGCAAAATGGGTTATGATACTCAGCAAATTTGACATTGAGTATGTGGAAAGAAAAGCTATTAAAGGACAAGCGATTGCTGATCAATTGGTGGAAGCTCCTCTCAAAGATCACCAACCTTTAAGCATTGAATTCCTAGATGAATCCATCATGCTTCTCACACATCAGGCTTGGAGCATGTTCTTTGATGGATCATTCACTTAGTAAGGATCAGGTGCGGGCATTTTGTTTATAACACCTCAAAGATACTCATTGCCAAAAGCTTATAAAATATTGTTTCCCTAACAAACAACATCGCTGAATATGAAGCTCTCATTAACAATATGAAAATAGCCATTGAATGGTGTGTGGATGAGCTCAAGGTCTTTGGAGACTCTCAGTTAATCATCAACCAAGTTAATGATGTCTACCAAACAAAAGATGACAAGCTAGTACCTTACAAAAGAATGGTGGATGATCTCAAATAGTATTTTGCACACATTTCTTTCTAGCAAATTCCAAGGGCAGACAATAAAGAAATCGATGCTATGGCCACTCTTGCTTCAATGTTACAAATGCCAGAAAATGACTTCAGACACAAATTCTTGGTGGAGGCATTACACTACCCAACCTATAAAATTCCTAAATCTAAGATGATATGTTCAGTCATTGGACATGACTCATCTTGCTACCACCATATCTATTCCTACCTTCATGACCAAATCATTCCAGACACCTATACCCAGAATGAAAAGCATCACCTAATTCATAATGCTTCACTGTATGTCATCATAGAAAATGACTTGTATAGACAGGGTCTAGATGGTACCATCCTTAGGTGTCTAGAACCCGATGAGTCCAAATGTGTGCTAGCTGAGGTACATGAAGGTATCTATGGGTCTCATTCAAGTGGTCTTATGTTAGCTCATAAACTTATTAGAGATGGTTACTACTGGCCAAATATGGAGAAAGAAGCTGTTCAATATGCCAAGACTTGTAAATAGTGCCACTTTCATGGAAATCTAATCCATGCTCCTGCTAAAGAGCTTATTCCTTTCATTAGTTTCTGGCCATTCTAGCAATGGGCCTTTGACTTGGTGGGTCAGATACACCCTTCTTCTTCAAGAGGACATAAGTTTATCATCACAACTACTGACTATTTTACTAAGTGGGTTGAGGTAGTGCCTCTGGCTATAGCTGATGGCAAGTTTGTGGCTATGTTTATACTAAACTATATCATCTATAGATATGGTGTACCCTCATCCATTATCACTGAAAATGGGGGACAATTCAAGAACAAGGACTTGAGAGAGTTATGCACCAAATTCAGGATTATTCAACATTGGTCGTCTATCTATTATCCCCAGGATAATGGACAAGCAGAAGCTTCTAATAAGATAATTCTTAAAATCTTAGATATAACAATTCATAAATTTGGTAGAGATTGGCACCTCCAGATTAATCTAGCTTTATGAGCCTATATAAAAAGTATCTGAACACCAACAGGGGCCATGCCCTTTGCCTTGGTTTATGGAGAAAATGTAGTATTGCCTATTGAGGTCAAGATTCCCATATTATGAATCTCTCTGAGGGGCCTCGTCACTAATGAAGAAAAAATAATATCCCAGTTTCAAGAGCTTGAATTACTGGATGAACATCGAAAAGTGGCATTTGATCATCTTCAAGCATACCAAAAGAGGATGTCTAAAGCCTACAATAAGAAATTCAGACAAAGAGAATTCCAAGTGGGTGATCTCGTCCTGAGAGAAAACCCCAAAAATCAGCAGCAGCGGGTCCAGAAAGGAAAATTTGAACCAAACTGGCTTGGTCTGTATGTTATTACTACAACATTTGGGCATGGCGCATCCAAAATCTCCACCACTGAAGGAGAATAGCTCAAAGAGCCTATCAACACTCTTTACTTGAAGAAATTATACAGTTGAGGCATTCTCTATATGCTCATGTACATACTTATTGATCTTGAAAAAAATCCAAAAAATGGTATATTGTCAAAAATCCTAAAAATTGTAAAATGTCTTGGAAAATTGATCATCTTAGTGAAAACTTGGTAAACAAGCACCTTGATAATAATAAAAAAAAATACAAAATTTGAAAAAATACAAAAAAATCAAAAGATCAAAAATACAAAAAAATGAAATATTCAAAAATACAAAAAAAATCAAAAAGGGAAAAGAACAAAAAAATTGAGAAAGAAGAAAAATGTGTCATTGATGAAAACCTGGTAAACAGACATCATGGTAGAAAAAATAGAATCTCTGCCAAGATGGTGAAAACTTGGTAAATAGGCACCTCTTGTTTCTTGAAGCTATATCTCATCTTAGCACCACTTGGCTCTCACTTTCCCACTTTAGTTTTTTCCTGCTTTTAGCTCATTTCCTATTTTAGTTTGCTAGCTCATGCACTTGCTTTCAGTTGTCTTTGAGATTTTCCCTGATTCTTCATGGATTGGAACTAGTCACACTTGGGGGCACCTTCCTAGTCTAGGGGGCATTGTCCTATTGCTTTCATAATTTTTGTTTGTACATCAGTCACCAGCAATTCTTACTGCCTCTGCCTACTGATGCCTAACTACTTTTGAGATTTCTATCCTTGAGGATCTCTCGTGTATCAGTCGCTAGTGGTTCCCACTATGCTTTCCTACTGATACCTAGCTCTCATTTGAACCCCTGTCTTTCGAGATCTTTTCCTTACATCAGTCACTAGTGGTTCTCATTGTGTCTGCTTGCTGATGTTTCGCTCATGCTTGGTTCTCTCTTTCAAGAATCCTCCTTGTATTGGTCACCAGTGGTTTGCACTATGTCCACCTGCTGATACTTGGTTCACACTCTAATATTTTCTTGAGACTTCATCTCTTGTGATGGTCACCAGTGGTTCTCACTACATCTGCTTGTTGTTGTTGTTGTCCCGATAAGACTTTGAATATTGTACACTTCTAATTTGACTTCAATCCACTTGAACACAAACATAAACTGAAACTGAATTTGTGATCCTCTGAAGCATGCTGAGCTTTTCTTTTGTGTGTTTTTCTTTCACTTTATCATTCCCCCTTGAGAAACTCTAAGACGTCTTCTTGACCAAGAGAAGTGAAGACTGGGGGCATGATCTTTCCTTTTCTTTCTATTTCCTAGTTTAGTTCCAATGATCGAATGAATTCACATAAGAGGGGTATCCATCTGTAAGAGCCTTCATCTTGTATTGAATGGCCATGTGTACCTCGACTCCTTTTATATGGAAGCTTTGGTGAGGTTGGTTCTTCTCATCTTTTTTGAGTAACTTCTTTCTGCTACAAGTGAAATTGCAAACCCTCATCTTGCTAAGTGAACGTAAGGGTCACTACGAGCATTCTTTGGTGAAAGAAAGGAACTCTCATGTGTCTGGCATGTTTGTATGTGACAAACATTCCAGTCATTCTAGCGGCTATTCTTTAATGCTTATGTTAACTTGCTAAATAAAAAGGAATATGTGTTTAGGTCATTCTAGCTTCTTATGCCTTAATGCTTACACCTCATTCCGATAAATCTAAGACTTATGTCATATTCATATTCTCATGATTGTGATGTCAGTGAGGATTGTATGGCATCGTGTGATTGTCTTGTACCTAAAAGAACTTGATGATGATAAATGCGATGAGTCCAACAACCAAGTCCTAGGGTTTGCATCTAGTTTAGGCTTGCATTGAGACAATATTTGGTGCTCTCTCATTTGTCTTCTGGATCTCTTCATCGAAGGTTCTCATATTTTGTCCTGGGTTCATCTTGACTGCACAAGTGTTTGGTCCTCGCTCTCGATCTTCAAAACATCCTTTTGATTAGTACTTGTCATATATTGCTAAAACTCTACATGAGATGATTAGTACCATATACATTACACTTTCATTACATTTTCATTTTCATTGATAAAATCCATATACATTTACATATTCATTTGCATGTGCATCCATTATAAGCATAAATAAAATCATACATTGCATTCATTTATCTACCATCTATCATGATATTTCACATTACATGTTCATATACCATCACAAAGAAAACATGTGCATCTTATTCATATCTAATCCATACATCTAATCATCTAGGAAACATCTCATAAAATATGAACATCAAAGCAATATATAAACAAGTACAATGATATCAAAATAGCAATCTCATAAATATATCTCTATTGAATCAATGTCATGTACAAAAGAAGGATGCTACTCGAGAACAATATAAAAAATGGAGCTACAATATGTGTATCAAGCTAAGCTAACTCTGCCCCTCACCACCTGGAGGAGGTGGTGGCGGTGGTCCTTGTGCTAGTGCCCATGGAGGTGGCATCGGTCTCTACGGAGGGGGTATCGGTCACTGTAGAGGTGCCTGTTGTGGTGGTGCTTGTGATGCTCCAGTGTACTCAAAAAATGGAGCCACCTACTCTAAAAAATCTAGAATGACTCTACAATATGCTACATAATAGTAAGCTACCTGAGCAGCCTCATATCTAGTCTCTATTCGTGACTATGCTAGCTCCTCTCGTAGGTCTCTAATCTCCTGCTCTTGATCAGCTACGTAGGTCTCTTGTATGATGAATCATGTGTGGTAGTCTTCTCTCTCATGCTATACCTTTCTAACCCTCCCATGGCTCTTCATAAGAGCCTCTCACAACTTTGGTGCCTGTGCTCCTATCAGAACATCTTGCATGTCTGTATCATCGCCTAGAGGCATTTGCTATGACGGATCCCCTATCCTCTGCCTAGTAGACCTCTATTAGGTCCCACTACTCCCAGTACCTGCATCTGATCCCATAGTCCTCAAGGGGATGTTTGCCTATGCTGACTTGGGCCTCAATGCTCTCTACCCAGGCCATTATAATGGTACCTACTGCTGGACAAGTACCTACTACTGTTGTCCCTCTAGCTTCTGTATAGGATACTACTATGCAAGATGCTCCTATGCAAGTTGCTACTGAGCTCTCTATCCCATCTCGACAGGATCTATAAATCTAGGGAAGGGATGAGCTAGGCAGTGATCCCTGTATGCAGGCATCATCCCTACATTGGTGACATCCACCATATAATCCCATCGGGCCTAAGGTACTCATGCCTCGATCATACATTTGGATGGATCTAATCTTGGGTGCCACCCCTTCTTCTCCTCATCAATGAAGTGGGCATAGAGGTAGTACTCCTGGGAGATGTCCTGCTATCTCTACAACTAATGCAAGATGCGTGTGACAAGAAAATGCTCAATGATCATAACACTGCATCTGATCAGTGGATGCAAGACAAACATATAAGAAAACTCTCACTGAGCATCATCCCAGGGCTCAGTAGCAACCCAAGGTCTCCAGACAATAGTTTCCATGTCGTCAAACTATCCGCGCCACTGCTCTGTCTTACCCAGCAATGGCTGAGTCATCAAACCTACATACCTGTATATATAAGGCTCAAGAGCCTACTGTGTATCATGGAAAATTGGCCTACAAATGGGGAGATGCTCCTAGGCTTAGATCTATAGAACAAAAATGCCTACTGCCATGGTCCTAGCCCCTCGATACACAATCTCGTGCATCTTGTGGTACATATGAGAAAGCATGCACTCACCCCATTTGAAGTTGACTGCTAGTCTGGCCAACATCCACTACAGCATCGACACCCAGCCGCACTCCAAACCATGCTAACCTCGATCGAGAACTAGGTAGCAACTCAAGAACATGGCTAGGACAATGGCTAATTGGTGAGCACTGCTGTACCTACTAATCAAATCCTCCCAAGAGATGGCCTGACCCATCACTAGATCATCTCAAAATATGGTCCTCAATGCCACTATGCCTACCCTTGACTATACATCATACTCTACTCGAGCACCATGGATGAGTATCCGCAAGATCTGGTAAATATCCTTGGGAGTGACTGTCATCTCCCCTAGTGACAAGTGAAACATGTTCGTCTCTGAAATGGAAACGCTCAACAAGTGCACCAAGAAGACCATGATTTACCCGAATTTTGGGTATATCACACAAATATCCTAATCTGAGTCCCTCAATATGTGTACTCTTAGCATCTGTCAATCTCTGGACTAGTGTAGTGATCACTGGATGATGTGACCAGAAGGTGATGTCAGGAAATTCAACTTGTAAAGCAAGCGAAGACATTGGATCAATATCTCAAAAATGATGGTTTTCAAAACAACAACAACAAATACGACAATGCATCTATCCTAGATAGAACTTTGGTATACTTTAATTGGCTAATTTATGCAAATTTGGAAGATGACTCAAAAACTGTAGCAGCATCCAGCATGAGGAAACTATTCCCTCATGCAAGACAGGACCTTCTCATGTGCGAGAATGAGAAATTTTGCACAACATGACATAGCACTTTGCATGAGACTTCAGGCAAATCCCAAGCAAGGAAGCCCTGACCCACATGAGGAAACTATTTCCTCACATGAGGGGCAACTAAGGCCGGCATGAGGAAACTTTTTCCTCATGTGAGACTTGAAGAACAAGGTCCTAAACATGCTAGAACTATCCTAAATCGACCTAGAAAGCAGTAAAAATTGCAATGCAAGGAGGATTATCGACTACTCACAGGTACGTCATACTCTGGTGGTTGAGCGTGTTGTCGTAAGTGCTCAAATCAATGCATATGCACTAGAATGCCCTCCATTCTCCCTCTCAGAGCTCAAATTCGCAAGAAGACAAAAGTGAATAATGAATTAAAAATGACCCCTCTAGGCCTTATATAGCTTTTGACCTAATTTTCAAAAGTACTTCATTTTGCGTGAAAATTGCACCCATGGTGAAATTGACTACTCTGAATCCATTTTTAGGATCAAAATCAAAATCTGACATCTCTAGATGGCTCAAAATCATGTTTTAAATTCTGGGACCCTTTGGGATCAGATGTTTGTGCAATTAGTCTTCTGGCGTCATCTTCCTGCCAAATCCTCATCTCTTCATTTTCTCAAGATCTTCAATGTTTACATCAAAGTCAACTTTAGTCAAATTTGGTCAACCATGGTCAACTTTGGTCAAACTTGGTTAGCAAGACCTCCTGATCACTCCAAATTGCTTCTGCAGCTTCTTGAATCTAGTCTGATTACTTCTACTCTGCAACCTCTTGTTGTCAGTCATCCTTCTGATATGTCATCTTTCGATTTCACTCCTGAGGGGGCAAGATGATTGTATCATTTGAATCTTGTCGAACCAGTCTCATTTCAATCTGATTTAAATCAAAGTCCTCAGCACTTGGGGCATCTCTTCACTAGGGGCATCTTTGTACCTCACATCTGGTCATCTAGTCATCTATCTTTTAGGTATTTGAGCAATCTAACTCAGATCCTCCGGAATGAAGCTTCATTCTGGAGATGGTTCTCTAAATCTCATTAGGTATTGGGGCAATCTAACCCGAATTCTTGAAATTCAAGCTTTGTTCTAGAGATGGCTCTCAAAATCTCTCTTGGACTGTTATCTGGGCAATCTAACCCAAGTCTCAAAGGGCTAAGCTTCGTATTGGGGCAATCTAACCCTGATTTTGGAGATTAGTCCCAAATCCACATCTATCATCATTTGATCAATGGGCATTGGGGCAATCTAACCCTGATTCCAGTCTCCTCTCTAAATCTCTTTTAGACCATTGTCTTTGCAATCTAACTTAGCCTTTGGAGAATCATGCCTTGTTTTGGAGGTGGTTCTACAAATTGATCTATTTTGGTGTCTTGGCATCCTAACCTTGACTTCCAAGGGTTAAGCTTTATTCTAGGGATAATCCTTAAACCTCATCTGTCACATCAAACTATTTTTTGAATCAACACACTGCTCACACATCAATTCAAAGAGGGGCAAATGTAATACCCCAAAATTAGCACCTAATAATTTCAATCAATTTTGGTGCATTTCTTCAATTTTACATCATTAAAGTCCTATTTTACTAGGAAATTTTCTCTCTCCTACCTGACTTTATTTGACTTGATGTCAATTGCAAAAAACCCTAATTTGCATTAATCTCACACTATAATTAATTCCTAAGTATTCAAATTTATTAGCTAAATAATCCCTATGATAAATTGATTTAATTCTAAAGTCCTAAGTACTTTAAATTAAATTAAAATCCACCCCCTTTAGCTAATACACATAAAAGGAATTAATATTACTTGGTTATTTGAATGGATTGTATTATTTGGATTTAATAATTCAAATTACTCGAAAGGTCACCCATATGTGGCAATAATTTATTCTTTAATTAAGTAACTCATGAATATTTGTCTCAATTGGGAATGAAGAGTCAATGGTTTCATTTCAAGAAACTCTTCATTCCTTCTCCAGGCTTGTCTATATTATGAACCTCATTTTCTCATTTTGAGAGGGAAATTTTAGAGCACATAAACTATAGAGAATTTTAGTCTCAATTCTTTCACATTTTTCAACTTTTCATTGCAACTAGTTTAATTCTCATTTTAGTGTTAATTGCATTCTCATACTAGCATAATTTGCTTATTGTTATTAGTTTAATTTGCACATTTCTTTCAAGTTTTTAGTGTAATTGCATCTTCACTCTTAGCTTTAATTGCATATTCATCTTAGCTTAATTTCATTTTGTTCAATCTTTCATGCTTTTAAATCCTCTATCTTAGTTTGGTCTAATGGTTGTTGGCTCTCCAATCTATGAGTAATTAAACACCCCAACTAATTAGGAGGCAACAAGTCGATTCACTATGAATCTACGAATTGAGTAATTCATACTCATTTTTGTAATTCTATTTGTGAGAAATGACTATGTTGTGTATATGGCTAGATTAGAGGTCCCCATTTAGCTGTAAACACCTATAGCTTTGTTACCTCTTCTCTGATGTGGTCCTCTTCCTTTCTCAACTCAAGTCTTAACCACTATATGTGTTTCACTTTAGAATAATGCAACTAAAAGGCATGGTGCTCGGTTGTAAGATGAGTAGCACTATCTTTTAGATCTTCATCTAACTTTCTTATCTTTTAACTAACCTCGGTAGTGAAGTGATCTAAAGTGCATAGTTATTTCAGAATTGTAAGAATTTTATCAATGATACTTTCTAATTCACTCACAAATTTTGAAATCTTTACCTTGTGTACTGCCACTTCTTGGCTAATGTTTTCAGTCAAATTATATTGGATCTTTTGTTTGGCTCTCTCTTCAATCATCTGCTCGGTGTCTATAGTGGGGTCATTTATTGTTTCAGTGAGCTGTGCAAGTTGATCAATAATGGGGGTGGATTCATCAATAGTTACATCAGGAGCAACTTGCATTAGGATCTCCTTGATATTCTCTAGCACCTTTATGCTTTTATTTTCTTGCCTTATCTTTTCTTGTGCTTCCTTTCTAGTGCATAGCTCTCAATATTTCTTGAGAGCTTCAGGGTCAAGTGTCCTTGGGTTGCATTCTGAAATTTCAATGATTTCCTCAAGTATAATTAGACCCTTAGTTCTTCACTTCCTCTTTTTCTTCTTCTCTTGCACACTAGAAGCTGGAGATGGTGCAATAGAGAGTTGAGCCTTGTGCTCAATATCTATCTTTGGTGTCTCGGTGGATTTGATTTTATCCTTATTTTTCCTGGTAATAGATTCAACAATCTATGGTGTAGGGGCTTGTGACCTTATGTTGGTGGTAGAAGTGTCTACCATGGACTCTATTTGTTCTTGTGCATTTTTTGCCATTTTAGTGGTCTCTTGACCTATTTTGTACCCTTTATTTCGTCACCCTTGTCTTCATTTGTATTTGTTACCTACTCGGGTGGAGTGTTATCATTTTGTGCTTCAGTAGCTATCTCAATAGCTTGTACCAGTATGGGTAGATTACCTAGTACCATTTCTTGGGCTACCTCGATTGCTTCTTCTTCACCAAGGTTCTCAGTAGCTCCGGTGATCATTTCATCTTTCTTAGCCTCATCATTAGGGTAACCTTCTGTTATGTCTTCTATTAGTATTTTTCATCCCCTAGAGTAGTCAACATCTCTGGAATTCCTTCCATCACAATGTTAGTAGCAACTATGGATTCTTCTTCATTGGTTTCTTCCTTGGGCTACTCAGTATTCAAGATATGAATAGTATCATCATCAACATTAATAGGCTCTTCTTCTTGTGTGCTTGGTTGATGATCCTCGGTAATAAATTTCTTAGTTGGACTGAGGAGTTTAGTCCAAATATTCTTACTCTCATCATCTACTCTTGTAATTTTCCCTGTAGGATTTCAATGCTCTGGCCTTCATAAAGAATTTATTTTCATATTGTTTTAATGCTTCATCTATTTGATCAACAAAATAGTTATATTTTACTAGAATTAGTGACCTCTCTCTCATTCTTTTCTCAGTTGTGAGCGCATAAGTGCATCTAGCAGAGACTTTGTCATATAGTTCTTTGGGTATGCTATTAGAAAATTCAACTGGAACAGTTTTGAAGGTGATCATCATACTTATTAATACTTCTTCAAGATTTTCCTTCTCCTTAGTGCTCAATTGAGGATACCTTTTAAGTTTTGGTGAGATAAGCTTCCTAGTAGTTCTTATTCTTTCTGCTACCTCATCAATGGTCTGAGGTCTTGTATTCACCACAACTCAGAATTTATCCATGTCTTCCTCCTCTAAATCTTTGTCATCCTTTTCTCTTATCATTTTTCTCCTCCTCTTAGGTTGAGGGAGCTTGATGGCTTCCATTGTTTATCTCTTCTGATATGTATGAGTCGGTGTAGGCCTAGTTATTTTTGCAACACATTTCTTCAAAGGTGGTGAACTTGTAGGTTTTGATCTAGTCCTAGACCTGACCTGTTTACCTTTCCCTTTATCAGCCTTAGGTGGCTCTTCTTGTTCATGTTCTTTCGACTCAGTGGCCTCTTAATCTATGTCTTCACTGGTTGGTGTTTGGTCCTTGGTTTCTTCTTCAACCGGTTTCTCAATGTATTCATTTGTGACACCAAATGTTTCCTTAAGGTTCTTTACCATTTTCTCCTTTTTCCTACCCATCTTTTCAACTATAAGTCCCATCTTGATTCTAGACTTGGCTTCCTCAAAAGTTCCAAACCTTTTAGCCTTCTTGTCTTTGGGCTTGGAAAGTAAAGCCTTTATTGCTTTTGTAGCTACATCTATGTCAATCTCATAGTCCATGGGTGGTAGCCAAGATATTCTTGGCTCTACAACTTTGATTAGGGTGGTGTCGGTATCCACCAAAAAATAGATATCTTCTTTAAATTTCTCTACCAATTGTGTTGGTATCCTTCTTCTTTTCTCCATTCTCTCTTTGAACTGTCCAAAATATTCTTGCATCACTAGCTCAAAATTATTTCTTAAGTTTTGAATAAACTCACTAATTTAAACAGTAATAGGTCAGTTGATATCCCATTCTACATTACCAACTAATGGAAAGAAGTTCTGCAAATAAAAAAATGTACATACCAATAACGAGCCAAATTTGTAAGTATTGGATCTTGCTACCTTGATTGTTCTCATATTTTCCTCTAGCTATCTCAACATCAACTCGGCTAGGTTGAGTTGTAAACCCTTTTTCACAATCTTGTAGGCAATGTTGACTACTCCACATGCAACACTATTCGGTCTACTTGATTGGAGAATTTTTATATACAATAACATATGCACTAAATCTCATTTTGGGGTCACCGATGGTGTTTATTCTTAAGCCTCTATTGTCCCATTCTACACTGGTTAACTTCTCTATCTCGGTATGTTTTGGGTGCCTTAGGGTTTTATCTTTTTCATTCATCAGATACCCTGTTACTGCATGTATCACATCCTTTGTGAATTTCATTGGTTCATCTAGCCACAACTTTCCCTCATCTACACATCTCTGTACGATACATATCCATTCTATTTTGAATTCCTTCAGGAAATATAGGTCATTGATTAACCCTTTTACCTATCAGTGTTTGTGATCATCTTTTATCTTTCCATTAGTGCAAAGTTCTTGATATGTGGATTGAATCTCAAAGTCTTCGATTTCATTCATTTTATAGTGGATGTATGACCTAACATCCTTTACGAGTAGAACCCTAGGCAGTGTCAATGAAAATGCACCCTTGTCATCGGGTTGAACTACAACTTTTAGATGAAGTTTGAAGGGAGGGTCAATGCAAGTCATGTTCTTAATTAAAATAACCTATTTTCTCTTATCATCCTTGGTTTGCATGGTTTGTGAGAATGAATCCATCATGTTTTCTAAATTAGTGCTTCCTACAAACTTTATATAGAGAACTCGGTTAGTTCCAAACTTACTTGTTTTAGACCTCAACTGTTTGTAGTGTCTTTTATATCTCTATAAAATTCTTGGATTCACTCTACTTAATTTTCTCTCAAATCACTTTGCTTCACTCTTGATCGTTGTGTAAACAAATGAGTTTAGTTCTTGCTAATTTGTAGATAAATACCTTGATCGGTGCATTAAATTTTTTGCCATCTACCTTTCGGTTAACAATAAAATAACTCAGTTAACACTATTGTTACACTAGCTTGGTAAGTACTACCAATACTCAATTGACTATGCAACTTGGTTGTCTCTTCCATTTTCACCGACCGGAATTTCTTACTCGGTCTAGTTTAACCGACTGAACTTGTTTCAAGTTATCAACAATATAATACCCTAGTGCATCTTTATTCATGTTGATTTGGAATTAACACAATATATAAGGAACTGTTGTAAAGTATAATCTTTTAAAATTCAGTTCCATACTTACTTGAATAGCTTAGGTGGAGGTGGTGAAATCACCTAATCCAATGGACAAGGTGTCACTAATTATTGTACTTGGTCCAACAATGTCATTTGATGCTTTTCTCCACATTTGATTCCTTATCCTCATGATTTCTTAAATTTTATTTCCACTTTCATTAGTGTTGGGTTCTAGTACTCGATCTCTGTAATCTTTACTTAAGTGACCGACCTTATGATAGTGCAAACATGCCATTCTAGAATTTGACCATTTTCAAGATTTTCCTCTCCAATACTTTTTCATATAGTTAGCTACAATATGTTCATACCTACCACATGTTGTGCAATTAACTGAAGTATTGTAATCCCAAGTGTATGCATTTCCTTTCCTTCTTAGTTGATATGTCTTGTTTTGTCCTCTCAGTTTCTAGACTTGTTTCCTCTTTGTCTTGCATTCTTGTGATATGTGTCCATGCTTGTTGCAAGTCCAACAATGCTTTTCCATATAAGGTTTCTTAGGTGACTTGTTCATATTTGATCTACATTCATGTTCTTGATGTTCATAGTTACCACAATTTATGAAAATAATGTCTTAATAATATAAAGGGATGACATCCTAGATGTTAAACCTTGGGCAGCGCATGTAAAAATATATTTTGTAAAAGTGCTTTATGGTTAGTAAAGCCGTCTACAAAAGTTATTATTCCTAATAACTTATAGTATAAATGTAAGAGATATGTAATGCGAAGAAAAGAGAAGTAATAAGTGTAATTGATGTATGTGAAAAGATATTAATGCAAAGTTGTATATGCAAGAAAAGAGAAAGATCAGAATAGGAAAGCTATTCGGCAACAGTGAAAGGTTATGTACCTTATCCTTTTGTAATCAGATACTATTGTAAATTACTTGTTTGGATAGTGGGCTCATCTTGTAATCATTTTATGTACTACCAACTCTTAGAAGGGTTGAGGCTTCTAACAAGGCCTAGAGTCCCTTAATGAGGACTGAGACACTATATGTATGTAATAGGATCCTAACAGGGTCAACATCCTTAACAAGATACTTTTGATTAGTGGATCTTTGTGGGTGCCATCCCCACTAGGGTTTTCCCTTGGAAAGGGTTTCCTCGAGAACAAATAATGTGTTATGAGTTCATTTGCTTTATTGTTATGCATGTTCTTTAGCTTACTCTGTTATGCAAGTATCAAGTTAATTTTTTATATCCATAATTGGGCAAAAGTAAAAGTTTGTAGAATATTGATTCACCCCCCTCTCAGTATTTCCTATTTCTAAAAATTGGTATCAGAGCCTAGTTACTCAGAAAAGAATCATTCAGAAAAAGTCTAGCAGCTTGAGTAAGATCTCTATGGATATGGATCAATTACAGAAGAATCTTGAAGAAGCTCTTGAATAGATTGATATACTTACTGAAGAAAGAGATACTCTGAAAGGAAAATATGATGATGCAAAGAACCTCATTGAAAAATTGAAAAAAAATCTAGAAGAAATGAAATCAGAGAAAGAATCTACAATTCAAATTGAAGATTGTGATAATAATCTAGAAAAAGAAAGTGAGATCCTTAAACATGAATTAAAGATAGTAAATCTAAAATTGAGTTTGAAAGATGGAAACATCAAGATTGAAGGAAATCTGAAATCTGAGAATTAAAATCTAAAATCTGAAAAAGAAGATCTGAAATATAAACTTTGTAAAGTGACATGTAAACTTGAGAAAATAAAATTGCAGTATGTTGAACTTGAAAAGTACAATACAATTGTGATAGGTGAACTGACTTAGTCTAAGCAACAACTTGAGAGACTATATTCCACTAGTGAGAAGATTGATGAACAAATGTCTTATCAGAAGCCATTCTATGATAAAAATGGTCTTGGATTTAACTCATATAAGGTTAGTGAAGAAAGCAAGGAACCAGATTTGAAAGCTTTTGAAAACATAGAAGAAAATAAATCTGATGAAGCTAAAAAATCTGAGGATATACCTAAAGAAGAAGAACCACCTAAATAAGAAGAATCACCTAAAGGTACACAGAGAGAATTTAAAGGTAGATGTTTTGCATGTAATACTTTTGTTCATATGAAGAAAGATTGTACAGGTAAGAAATTTAAACCTCTTAATGGTTATTGTTATAATTGTCATGGTTTTGGACATAGAGCTATTGAATGTAAGAAGCCTAAATTTAATGATAATAATAGTAGCAGAATGTTTAGAGATACTAACCATGCAGATAAGAAACCTATTGAAGATATGAACAGAAGAAATGGAGTAGTATGTTATAGATGCAACAAGGTTGGACACATTGCCAGGAATTGCAGATCACAAATCAACCAGACAGGATGAAGATATGGAAACAATGGAGTAGTTTTTTAGATATGCAACAAATTTGGTCATACCGCAAGGTTTTACAGAATGAACAATATGAGAAACCCTAATCCTAGAAGTCAAACAAGAAGAAATGAGAATGCAAGAAATAGTCAAAGAGGTTGTTGTAGTAATTCAGAAGTAAAGTTTGTTAAAGCCACAGATCAAGGAGACACATTCAACACTGAAGGTAATCAGAAAGGTGAAGTATCCAATGGTAAGAGTGAATCTCTTCCTAACCCATCTCAAAGTACTTAATTCATAAAGGATGCATTAGAATAGGAACTTAGGATAGTATAGAAGTTAGTATAGGATGAATTGAGTCTTGTGCAGTTAATATAAGGTAGCATATGATGTAATGATGCTATGGTTAAGAGCACATGAACTAATATGATGTTATGCAAGTTCATAAGAAGTTTTAAGTTTTGCAGGAAAGTAGGAACAACTTTTTGGAAAGAAGCGACAAAAGAATTGAATGCAATGTCAGAATCTTGTGATATTGAAAGGTTAAAATCTTATGATTGGTATTGTTTGATCACTAAAGAGAATACAAGCAACAAGGAGATCAATATAGCAGTGATTGAAAGTAGTTTGCAAGATTTGGTGAAAGAACTTTGTGTCGGATATATGCAAAGCCCTAAATCATGGAATTAAGGTATTTCAATAAGTAAATCTATTAGTCAATTAGAGAATTTGAAGAAGATTTGGATTTTTCATTGGTTCACAGTATAAGAGATAAAATTAGACCTAAGATTAAAAGGGAACTAGTAGAACCCTTGGAGGAAGACCCTAAATTAGCATTATCATCCGTACTAGATGAAGTTTTACATTTAGAGAATGTTAGAAGCTATTTGGGATGCAAACTTGAAACCCTCAATGAAAGTGATTTTACTAAGGAATTTGAGAAGCTATATAATCAAGATATGTCATTGAAAGTAGGGTTTGAACATTTGAAAGATAATGAAATTGTAAGGTATTCAATACAATACGAATTTGATAATGAAGAATGCACCAAGATAATTTTGAGCAGAATTCATAATGGAAAGTTTTGGTTAGATGACAAAGTGATTGATATAACATCATACCTAATTCATGAAGTAACCAGTTTATCAAAATTTGGAGTTATACCATTCAATGAGAAGAATTTGAAGAAAATAGTATTGGACAACACTAAATCATCTTACAATGGTAGCGGTATAGTGATTAGCAAGATTCAACAAGATGATGTTAGGTATTTATGCAAGATCTTAACATCTAAGTTTTGTGCTAATTCTAGAGAAGATGACATGGTAGCTAGTATGATTCATGCAACCTATTTAATGTGTGTTGATAAAGTGCAAGTGGATATGTGTGAAATTTTGAGGATTCAGTTATTTGAGAACCTAGAAAATATTAAAAAGACAAAGAACTCTCAATTCAGATTCTCATCCCTGATCACTTATATGTTTTTCCATTTGTTGAGAAGATTTCCTTCCACTATTGGTGAAGATTGTAATGATAACAGGATCACAATGGAAAGAATCAACAGATTATATATGAGACACCCTATAGACAAGGTCAATGAGAATGCAACTTTGGTAATCAAAACATTTCTAAACTTGATGAAGAATAGATCAAGAATTCCATAGGCTATTGTTGAGAAGTATAAAAATGAAGTATGCTTGATAGTTGACATTGAATTTACCTTCATTGAAGCAGTTGAACCTAGAGTAGAATTCATAGACCCTCTTGGTTATGAAATTTCTGAAGTTGAAGCAGAAGAATATGTAAATAGATTGTTGAAATGTAAGTTGGATGTACATAGCAATAGATTTGGGACTTATGAGGAGAACTTCAACTCCAAAAAGTCTATTCAAGAAGAAAAGCTATCTAAGAAGAGAGTGGAAAGCACTATAAAGAAAATTCTTAAGTACATAGATATGATAGAACAAGAATTCATAATTGCAAAGAATACAACAGCAACACTTAGAGATATTGGACAAAAGGAATTTTTATCTGTGTAAAGGATAAAATATGGATGAGGTCCTAGGGCAATGGCTTGCACATAAAAGAGACCCCAAAACCAATATTTTACACATACATTTGAATTGTATTGATATAGAAAGTAAACGTAGATGATTAATATTGAAATTAAGAAATAAAGGTACTTACCTCTGAAAAAGAATTAGCTAAAAACCCTATCAAATGATCTCAAAAACCATTCATTTCCATAATTTTAAACTAAAAATATGAGATCTACAAAACCCAAAAAACTTTTTTCAAGATTGAATCAGGTCAAAATAGAGGTTGTACCTGACCAAGTCAGGATCAAGGTTGTACCTAACTAGGTCAGGATCTACATTTTTATTCTGAAGGTTGATTCTGACTTTGTTTGCGGATCTCAGATGTTTGCCAAAAAGGCTATCCAAATTTTCTCTTAGATGTGAAATCCCACACCTGTACCTATAAGAAAAATGGTTTTGTTTGTTGGGGGGAAGGGGTTTGCCTCAGTCAAACCCCAATTTAGGAATTAAGCTTGAAATTGAATTGAAATTGCTGGAATAAACAAAGTAAATGGAACAATTCACCTTGCTTGAGTTGAAACCCTTGTAGAGGATTCAAATCTTGGAATCCAAAAGAATAGATGAATGTAGAATCAAATGTAGGATATCTCCAATCAATTGTCTTTAGATCTTCAACACCAATCTTGAATGGATCTTGAATTTGGAAGAGGCTTGAATGGAAATGGATGAATCTTCAACAAGAGAGCTCCATAGAGCTTGAATCCTTCAATGGCTTCTAATGGACCTCCTTGATGAATTGAATGCTTTAATGATTGAAGGCTTGATCTTCTTGCTTGCTTGTACTTGAGAGCTTTAGAGATTGCTTGGTGAGAATGGATCCTTAATGGAGAAAATGAGAGAGGAAGGCTCCCTTTTATAGTGATCTAGGGCACAAGAGGGGCCTCGTAGAAAATAATAATTAAAGGCCCATGGCACAAAACTCTAGAGAGGTGCACATGGAAAGGAAATTAAATTAAAGTCTTGACACAAAACTCTAGGATGGGACCACCCTTAAAATAGAAATAAAATAATTATTTAAGAGCCTTGTCACAAAATTTGATGTAAGGCCAACCCCAAAGTTAATTTGAGTATTAGGCATAAAACTCGAGAAAGGCTAATCTTCAATAATAAATTAGGAATCCTATACAAATATTGAGAAAGGTCCACCTCAAATATTAATTTGAGAATTCGACACTTAATCTGATAAATAGTGGCCCTGAAGAGGGAAAATGCAAGATTTTGATGAAATCTTGAAACCGAAAGCTAACACCGAAGATCCTAGACCCTAGGGTCAAGGTTGAGCTCGAACCTACCTAGGTTAGGGTCGAGGTTGATCCTGACCTAGTTAGGATCAAGGTCAACTTTGACCCCATAAGGTCGACTTTGACCTTATGGTCAAAAACCTCAAGTTCATAGTCCATAATGCTAGGAAAATGCTAGGAAGAAGTGGAAAATGAGGTAGAATAGGGGAAAAAGCCAAATCCAAGTTGAATATCCATTCAAGGAATTTGAAATGACCCCAAACCACTTACTTGAAGGGCTAAATGCTCTTACCATGGAAGTGCTTCCATTTTAAGATGATACATTAAGCCCCCACTTTAGTAAGAGTATGGACTCGATGCAAACTCTTGGTAAAGGAGATCATAAAGAAAAAGATAATCTTATTGAAATCAAAGGGAAAAAGGAATCCTCAAGCCCCCAGAGACTCAAGTCTTCATCAACTCCAAGATTGCAATAAGAGAGACATCACAAGAAAAAGATAGAAGAAGAAGAGAGGAGTGGCTAGCTTACCCAATAAGATGTGTATATCTCACTGTGAACCACAAAAGGATAGGATGGCCTACCAAGAAAAAACTTGATAGTCACCCCATAATGTTGTGTGCCTTCTGGAAACTTTTTGCATGTATGTAGTGCATCTTCTGATGGCTTTTATAAAGTACCCATGGATGCACCTTCTTGTATCACCATGAATATGAAATGCGTGTCTCCTCAGGATTTAGCAACTTATGTGTGTTACCCTCGAAAGATTTAGCATATTGAAACTATGTGTCTCTTTAGGATTTAGAAACTTATGTGCGTTACCTTCTGAGATTTAGCATGTTGCAAAACAAAAGGTTAGAACAAAAATACATAATATAGAATGAGGGAGGTCATATATATGCCCCCCTCATTAATATGGAAAAAACATACTATTTTGACATGTTAAGGAAAGAAAAGAACAAGGATAAAGCCTTTTTCAGCATCAAGACAATATCCACAAACAACACCTAATCCAAGCCAAGAAGGTCTCAGCTCCTATGAGGCCATGGAAGGGATTAATGCAAAGAGATATCATGCAAGAAGTGAAAAAGTAACCCTTGTGAGGGATAGCACACTGTTCAGCTTCCAAGGTGAGAGATTTATCCACCATGGAAACACAATGTCAAAAAATGAAATAGGTTGTGATCAAGGACAAAGATTCTCAATGCAAACCAAAATGTTCATGTATGATTAGATATCACATAATAGATAGATACTACTTAACGAAGGAAAGATGTGAATCCCAGAAAGATAGAAAAGAAGGAAATGACACCCTTGCCCAGTAAGTGTGGGAACAAGGATGGAAGGAGACCTATTATATCACTCACAACACTATTCAAGACAACGAGCCCCCAAGAATTAGGCTAACATTATTTAGATAATGTGGAGTTCTATAATAGGAACATAAATGTTATTTAGAAAAAATAGTATTGAAATAGAATCATTTCCACATGATATATAAATAACATTACTATCAATGAGCTGTCTAATCTTATAATGTAAAGCTTGACATTCATTAGTAGAGTGATCATGAAATCTATGATATAAACAAAAAGGAAGAATCTTCAAGTGTGGACTATGTTTCTTTTTGCATTTAGGTCTAGTAATCATCTTAGCATGAAGGAGTTTAGGCAAAAGAACTTCTTGATTGAATTCCTTCACAGTTTCATCATCTTTTGAAGTGTTATTCGAGATGTTGTTAACATTGATTTATTGTCAAGGATTAAATCATATTCCATAAGAATGCTCATGCCCCCCAGTGTGTAAGGGCATTTGAATTCCCTATTTATGCTTACCACATCCTTGACCATTAAATCCTTGTTTAATTAGGAAATGATAACCAGGACCATAACAAGAAGCCATATTAGAAGGAGTCAATGGAACTTCAGTAGTCACAATATCATCCTTAGTAGGTTTGAAAGATTCATTGTGGGTAGAAGCAGCGAAAAAGTTATTACAAAGGGGTTTAGATGTAAAAACTTGTTGTTCAAACTCTCTTTGTTTCTTCATAAAATCAAGATCATTAATCTTATACTCTCCAGTAAAGGTAGGAGTAAAATCTAAGGTTCCCCAATCATCGCCAGGAAGAGCATTAGAGGAAGAAGGATTAGTATTAGTAATAGGAGTAGTGTGAGTTTGAATATTAAGACAAGGATTAGGTGCATCATCCGCATGAAGTGTATACATCACATTGCTATGTATAAACTTGACTTTATGATGAAGGGTGGAAGGAATGACATGCATCTCATGCAACCAAGGTCTACCCAAAAGAAGGTTATAATTGAGAGGTCTAGGAATAACATGAATATGTGTATTCAGGATGACCGATCCTACTTTGATAGGTAAGGTAATGATTCCTAAAGTGTTCTTAGCAATGTTATCAAAGCCATGTATAGGAACATTGTCAGGTTGAATAGTTGAAAGATTGGCATTAATCACTTTGAGCATGTCCATGCTACAAACATTAAGCCCAGATCCATTATCAATCAAGGTCCTACGAATGATACTTTTATTGATAGTAACAACAACCATAAGAGCATCATACTAATTTTGAACTTCTTTAGAAGGTAAATCCTTTTGAGTAAATACAATGTCAGGAGGACTCAGGGTAGCATGCATGCATTGTAAGAAGTTCTTGATGTTATCTTGATTAGGAGGTAGAGTGGGAAGAGTTGCTAGAGCTTTTTGCAAGGCTTCATAGTAGGTAGGTGAAGTTTGAAGAAGCTCCCATAAAGAAATCTTGGCAGGAGTATTTTGTAATTGAGTTATCAAATCATACTCCTTGCTAGGAAGATGGGGTGGAGGAGGAAGAATAGGTTGAGAAGGTAGAAATGAAGTAGAAACCACCAGATTAGGTTGAGGGTTATTCCTTGTATGATATGTGTGAGCTATCAAATCATGGTCATTGAAAGACTCTAAAGATTCCATAGGTTTATCTTTGATAGTAATGCGAGGACAACCTTTGCCAGTTAACAAGGGTTTAGGATAAACCATTTTAGTTGTCTCAACACTACAAATAGATTCACAAGAAGGAAGAAAAGAGGACATCTGAAGAGGGAAAATGCAAGATTTTGATGAAATCTAGAAACCGGAAGCTAACACCGAAGATCCCAGACCCTAGGGTCAAGGTCGAGCTTGAACTTTCCTAGGTCGGGGTTGAGGTCAATCCTGACCTAGTCAGGATCGAGGTCAACTTTGACCCCATAAGGTTGACTTTGACCTTATGGTCAAAAACCTTAGGTTCATAGTCTAGAATGCTAGGAAAATGCTAGGAAGAAGTGGAAAATGGGGTAGAATAGGGGAAAAAGCCAAATCCAAGTTGAATATCAATTCAAGGCATTCAACATGACCCCAAACCACTTACTCAAAGGGATAAATACTCTTGCCATGGAAGTGCTTCCATGTTAAGATGATATAGTTTGTTCCACCCTGTCAGCAGTTGCAGATGAGACTGGAAATTTGCAGCATGTAGTAAAAGTGGAGAAAGTTGAGAAGGAATGGGAAATAAGAAAGTCTACAAGATCCTCCTCCACTCCACCAGGGAAAAGTGTAAAGGAAATAGCTACTGGACTAGGTAAGAGACAAAAGACAATAGTTACCCCAGTGTAAAGGAAAGTAGCAGAAATTAAAGATGATGAGGATACAAAAGTTAAGAAGAAGAAATAGAAGCCTAAGATTGAAAAAGTAAATGATCAAATTATTAATGATGGAGATTTTTCAAAGATGAACAAGTATTATGATCTTTACAACTATTCAGAGAGATTAAACTTAGAAAATATAGTTTTAAGACATATGATCCGAGTAGACAAGAAATTTGATACAATTCAAGGAAAGATACCTGATGATTTATTTGAGAAATTGGTTAATAGGAAGAAGAGAGAAGCTGAAGAAGATAACAAGATCAGAGAGAACTTTGTGAGAAAGCTTTGTGACATTAGAGATGAAGACCACTTCAAAGAAATCATGAAAGATCTAAATATTCATTTGAAGATGAATCAATGAATGTGGAAGGAACCAATATCACACTGAACACTAATGGCAATCCTTTTAGCAACCTAGAGAACATTGTTGAAAATTTAGCTTTGGAAGAGTAGGACATGTCAATTGAAGAAGAAAGGAAGGAAATAAGGAAAGAAGAAGAGAAACAAGAAAAAATTCAAGTTAATACAGAGATTCAAGGACAGAAAGAAACACCAAGTCAAGTGGAAATCAGTCCTATTCCTAAGATTGTAGAAAAGAAACCACAGATTGAATCAATTTTTGCAGACATTGAAAAATAAGTTGACGATGATGACCAAATGGAGTTGATCTCATCCTTGAACAAGATAATTGGTAAGAACAAGAAGGTGAAAAGCCTTGAAGGATTATTGCAATAAGTAATAGTAAAGTTGTAGAGTGTTGTGACTAATCAGGTAACAGAGGTAGATCCACAGATAAGAGCCAGAGAAGTGATGAAGACATTTGACAATGAATTCACAAATTTGTTAGATATAGCTACAGTGAAGGCTCATGCAGCCTATGAGGCCAAAATGTTTCTTGATATAAGTCAAAATATTAGAAATGATATCAATAATTTGGATGTGTGCATAAAAGATTTGAGAAGGAATTTGGACAAAGGAAAAGTTTTGTATATACAGTGTACATATAAAGAAGATCATGTATCAGAAGTGACTGAGAAGATAAGAGAAAACGAGGCAGAAATTCAGTCAGAGGTAAATCTATTAACCAGCCCTAATGTAAAGATACTGGATATTGAGAAAAGAATCAGTAAAATGAATGATGAAATAAGGATTCTTGATGATGAAAAAGATAGGAAACTGATAAGATTCACTCTTCTAAGAGAGCACATTTCAATCAAGATAAGTATCATTGAAGGACAGTTGGAAGAATGTCTTTCATTGAAGACATCTTTTGAGAAGTTTAATTTTGCAAACCTTCATGCATGTGAGATCGCGTCTTATGGTCTATGTGCAGTACTCAGTGTTGTAGACACCATTAAGAAGGCATGGGAGAAAGAAATAGAGAACATAAAAGTGAACTTTGCAGATTGTGTTGCAAGCCTACCGACTCTGCAATTTTGAATCAAGGTAAACAATTTTGAGAACTCAGTTTTGGCACCCTTTTTGTCATTGTTGTCAAAGGGGGAGTGATAGTAGAAAATTGATATATTGATATATATAAGGAAGTATATTCCTAGGAGGAGTATAGATGATAGAGAAGATAGATAGAGTTATAAGGAGAGTGAAGATATAATTTTTGCTAAGGCCACAATTTTGAGACTTAGCCAATTTTCTCATATGTTGCCACCAATGACAAAGGGGGAGATTATTGGCAATTTGGTTGAGTTAGATATCTACATGTTGTCATTATGGCAACATATGATCTACATGAAGACTGCATATGACAAAGAGAAAGTATGACAGAGCGTAGAGAAAAATTGTATAAGTGTAAGCAACATTTTCCCAGTGTAACCAGAGACAGTTTTGATTGGTGACATCGATAGAAGTGATTTCAATGCTTGTGCACTTGAAGATGAATACTATGATGCATATTGAAGACTCACCTAAGAGCACAAGTTTGTACAACATGTACGAAAGAATTTATTTCAGTATTATAGGAACAGAGTTGAAGCCAACTGGATAGAAAAGAAGACAAAATTGGTAAATAGTTAAGGGATTATTTTGTTTATGAAAATAATGTCTTAATAATATAAAGGGATGACATCCTAGATGTTAAACCTTGGGCAGCGCATGTAAAAATATATTTTGTAAAAGTGCTTTATGGTTAGTAAAGCCGTCTACAAAAGTTATTATTCCTAATAACTTATAGTATAAATGTAAGAGATATGTAATGCGAAGAAAAGAGAAGTAATAAGTGTAATTGATGTATGTGAAAAGCTATTAATGCAAATTTGTCTATGCAAGAAAAGAGAAAGATCAAAATAGGAAAGCTATTCGGTAGCAGTGAAAGGTTATGTACCTTATCCTTTTGTAATCAGATACTATAGTACATTACTTGTTTGGGCAGTGGGCTCATCTTGTAATCATTTTGTGTACTACCAACTCTTAGCAGGGTTGAGGCTTCTAACAAGGCCTAGATTCCCTTAATCAAGACTGAGACACTATATGTGTCTTAGGGTCAAGATACTTTTGATTAGTGGACCTAACAGGGTCAACATCCTTAATAGGATACTTGTGATTAGTGGATCCTTGTGGGTACCATCCCCACTGTGGTTTTCCCTTGGTCAGGGTTTCCTCGAGAACAAATAATGTGTTATGAGTTCATTTTCTTTATTGTTATGCATGTTCTTTAATTTACTCTATTATGCAAGTATCAAGTTAATCTGTTATATCCATAATTGGGAAAAAGTAAAATTTTGTATAATATTGATTCACCCCCCCTCTCAGTATTCCCTATTTCTAATAATCAATACCACATTCATGAAACTTTAATGCACATGATTCATGTATTTTGGTATCACATAAACCCTTGTTAGAAGGTAAAAAATACAGTGGGGATGGAACCTACAAAACTTCACTTCTATGAAAATAAAGTTGTCAGTTAAGGCTTACAAGAATGATCACTTCTGGTGATCTTACCTTGTTAGGAGTAAAAAAAATATCAGCTAGATCTACCCTATTAAAAGATTTTAGTGACACAATTCATGTAAGCACTCAGTTAAGAGATTTGATAAATAATGATTAAGTTCATTCTGTTAGGAGATTTTGAATCTGTTACAATTGTTAGAGAGTAACAATGATATATGACCTGAATGAAATACAACTCAAATTTTTGAATGCAAATCCTTTAAATACAATAAAGATATCACCTTGTTGCGATGATTATATCCTTTTGAACTAATTGGTAGCCTTATAACTATTATGTTAAACTGAATACTTATGTATCAATCCTTTTGTCAAAACCCTATCTAAACTTTAGATATCCTTGAGTGTGTCTACTTCATGAAGATACATGTCAAAATGACATCCTTACAAATTTTATATCAAAATGACCTTGACCTAATTAGGGTTTAACATTATCTTAGAAAATTTAGGATCAATGGTTCATAAGATTAACCTAGATCATCATTACATAGGAATCATCATTCATTAAATGATTACATCCACAATAAATATTCACCTTGATCTTGGTAAAACATTTTCTTTCTCAGAAAAAGTTGTGCACCTTGAACTATGTGCCATTCCAAACTTTTATGTGAACTTTGGATTACTTGGTAAATGTTGTCTCTCGATCTCAATGTTTACTAGCACTCGGTAATCCTATTTACTTAGTAATTATTATACTCGGTGATCTCTTTGCTTGGTGACTACTATGTATTGATAACTGACTGAACTATCTTCCTATGTTTACTGACTATACAACTGAATACTAATGACAACATTGAAGTCATTTAGGAGTAATAAATTCACCCCCCCTCTTAGATGTTACCAAATCCTAACAATTGGTATCAAAGCCTCAGGCCCCTGAAAGAAACATTTTATAGCTTTGGGGAGATCACGATGGATTTGGAAAACTTGAATAAGAATTATGAAATGGATTTGGAAGATGTGGACATTGCTAATGCAGATAGAGTGGATCTAAAGTAAAAACTAAGGAAGGTAGATCACTTCATCAATAATTTGAAGCAACATGTTGAGCATGAAAGAAAATTGAGAGATGATCTCATGGAAGCACAAACTATGGAGATATTAGATCAAGATCTAATTGAGAAGCTAAGACATGAAAAGGATTCCTTGAAGGATGAATTGGAAGTCACAAAATTGAACCTGGTAAAAGAACTTGATACTAAAAGAGAAGAAAAAGAAAAGTTGCAAAATGAACTATCAAACATAAGGGATATATTGAAAATTTTGGAGAATGAATTGAGTACACTAAAAAAAAAGTATGACAAGTCAAAAAGAAACTGCATCACCATCATTGGTGAACTTGATCAGACCAAAGGTCGTATAGAAATAAATCATGAGAGAAGAAAGAAA
Source organism: Chamaecyparis obtusa (assembly GCA_027943335.1). Lineage (NCBI taxonomy): Eukaryota > Viridiplantae > Streptophyta > Pinopsida > Cupressales > Cupressaceae > Chamaecyparis > Chamaecyparis obtusa. The sequence continues at coordinate 540,328 of BSBK01002251.1, read as the reverse complement.
TTGGATGAGAAAATTGGCATGCAGAATCCTGTTGGAGACATGACAAGAGTAGGATTTAATGACAATCCTAATCAGAGGAAAGATAGAGTTGTGGTGAATCTTGATTCACCTAAGAAGTTAGATTCTGATGTTTTGATAGAAGAACTTGAGATACCTCCTTGCAAGGACAATAATAAGGATTGCAGTCATTAAGATCAATCAAAAAAATCATTTAAAAAAGGTATTCCTAAGCCCAAGTTTACTGGTTTTTGTTTTAATTTCTATTTGTATGGACATAAGATAAGAGAATGTAGAAAACCATATATGAGTCTATTAGACCTACATATGATCACTTGAATGATTTTATCAAGAAGAAAAAAGAGAAAATCTTGAATGAGGCAAATATGGAAAAAGGTAAATGTAGTAAAAATGAAGAACATAGACAACCCGAGGATAATGAAACAAGTAAAGAAAATGATGCTATGCAAGAAAAATGTTATAATGTTAGTAAGGAAAAATTCAACAAGATAGTGAAAGAGGTTAAGAAACCTATTACCAAAACTAGAAATATTGTATGCTACAAATGCAATAACTTTGGTCATATTGCCAAGTATTGCAAGTTGCAGATTGATTATAGCCAATTAAAACCTAAGAAGAAGGTGTCATGCTTAAATTGCAACAATGATGGACATGTTACAAAGTATTGTAGATTTAAAGGATCAATAAAGAATTCCTTCAGACCATTCACAAAAGAAAAGGAACTGAATGAAGAAGAAAAAGAGCTAGCAGAACTAAAAGAAGAATTAAATGAGAAATGGGTCAAGAAGAATGAACTTGTTGAATTTGAAGTTAAGAAAGATGAAGAGAAAAGTGCAAGAAATCACAAGATTCCTAAGAGTCTTGTGGAATCATTATGAGGGTGCATTTCCTCACCATATTTTTGATGGGAAATGTATGTCTTAGGGGGAGCATGGCAGATTAACACCAGTCAGATACAGAGCCCCTATATGGATGAGTTAAGTTGTGCAAGCTTGAAAAAATCTTAGTTACTATGCTATGGGGTCTTGGACAAGATCACATATGGTTTGGAGATGTATGTAAGAAGATGTACCATTTTGAGCTACCACTGGTTCCTTGCATCTTTACGGGAAGTTTTTGGGACTTGTGCCAAATTGTCTATAAGGGTAATAATGTAGTCAAATTACCTACTATTTACACTGAGACTAGAGATCATTGAAGAGCTTGGACTAGTTGTTGGAGCTTAAAGAGTTTATAGTTATGTTCGCAAAACCCTCACATAGTCATGTGAGCTAGGTATTTGTGATTAACTTAAGTAATCTTTTTCATTTGCAATAGTAAAGCAATTAGCATGGATACTCCCAATGTGTTCAATGTTCTTGAGAGGAATAGATACAAATTCAAGAGTCATCCATTCAAATCCACTGAAGAGGATCAAGAGGGTGTGTTCTTGCATACCCTAGTTTGTGTTCTTCATGTTGAAGACAACAGGGCCTATATACACAAGATTGGGTTTATAGGAAACATAAAGATAAATGATGAGATGGTAGGGTTATACAACATAGATCAACCCTAAGAGAAGAATGTAGAAAGGTTCATAGGTTGCCAATAGTTAAATACATGGAAAGATTTGAGTTTGATGAACTAGATTGGATTAAAATTATATTGAGTAGAATTCATGATGAATTCATATGGATTGGTGGAATCCCAACCAAGATCACCAAAGAATGGTTGCATGATATCACTGGTTTACCTATGATAGGTAAAGTACCTACAACAGAAAATAATGTTAGATTTGAAGTGGAGAAATTAACCAAAAGAAAATGGAAAAAGAGAGCAATGCCAGTAAATAACATTGCGCAAGAAGATGTCAATCTTGTTGCAATGATATTGGTGTACAAGTTTCAGTATAGTAGCAGAATAAATAGTGTATCATCTAGTTTTGTACATATGGCATATAAGACAGTAGTAGAAGATGAATAATATGACCTCTGCAAGGTTCTAAGGTAGAAAATAATGGAGAATTTTGAAGGAATAAAGAAGAACATGACAACTCATTTCAGATTTGGATCATTAATAATGTACATATTCTTTCATGTTATGAGAAGATTTCCTAACATGTATCTATGGAGATCAAATAGGTTCCCTATGCAAATGATAAGCGACTTCTTTAGAAGAAGTAATGAGAAGAATAGGTATGTTGAAGTTTTAGGAATGATGAAACTCTTTTAGAAACAAATGCATGAAATGGAAAGGATGCCTTGGAGACTAGTGGAAAAGTACAATGATGACATATGCTTCATGGTGGAAACTGATAGCACATGCTTTGAGGTAGTAGAATCTAGAACTTTATGGGCTAATCCTATGGGCTATGAAGTAGATTATACTATTCTAGAGGTTCATATTCAACATGCCTTACAATCCCCTAAAAACCCCAATGCTACAAGATGGGGTACATATGAAGAAAAATACACAATAGTTAGGGAAGAATTGGTGAAAGGGAGAAGGGAGAAGAAAATTGAATCCCTTTTTGACAAAATAATAGGGCAATATGGCATTTGAAAAGAAGAAATGAAGACAGTTAGGGAGAAGGTGGTAGAAATTGGGGAGAAATACAATATTCCACCTCCTCAATATAACATAGAGGCACCTTAAGTGGTGGAGGTTGAAGAAGAAGAAGATAAAGAAAAATAAACTCCTACACCTACTAGGAGAACATCGCAAAGACAGACAACAAGAGATGCTACACAAGGTCAAACTCCTCACAAAGCCAAACCTAAGGCCATGGCTAGCGGACCAGGAAATAAGAGGAAAGCTTTGGACACTCATCCATATTTGTAGGAAAAGGATAAGCAAAAAAAGACTTCTCAAGAAGAAGAGAAAAATAAGGAAGTCCAAATGTTGGACAAAGAGAAAATGGAGGAACAAAAGAAGAAGGAGCAAGAAGATGAAAAAGATAGGAAACTTCAAGAGGCAAATCAAAGGGCACTTGAAGAAGATAAAAGGAAAGTAGAAGAACCTAAACAAAAGAAAGGCCACAAAGCACCAAGGAATATGTTTAGACCATACTTAAATGTTCTAAAAATGAGAGCAGTGAATGATGGTAGGCTTACTTCTATTGAAAAATATTTTGATAGATATGATGAAGAAGAGAAAATCAAGATAGTAGATATAGCTGTGGAGCACATGTTCACATTTAAGAGGAATCTGATTGAAATAGAAGGTCAAATAAGTAAGGACCTATTTGAAAGGTTAGAAGGAAGAAATAAAAGAGCTCTCAAGAGGAGGACATCAAGATGAGACAAGATATTCTATTACAGAATATGCCAATCATGACAAGGAATGAGATGAGAGATTGTCTTGAAAAACTAAGGCCAAAAATAATGATCCAGGAGCATCCTGGGTGTAAGAGCAATCTTGCATCACCCAAAAATATTTATGTTTTTATTCAATAAGGGTTATTTTGTGCAGAGCTGCTATTTATGGAAAGTTACTATTTTTGGTAATTTTTGTATGTGCTCAAAATGATATGATTTCTTTCTTGGAGGTTCATTTTGGTCATATAAGTCTGCCAGTAAAGTTTCATTGCCAGATCAAGTGTATATTGGAAGATATTGAAGATTTTTGGTATTGGCAGCAGGGTACAGAAACTTTGAACTCAATTTTGAAGGCTTTAGAGGCCCCGGATGAGGTCAAAAATTTGGGTGACGGACGCTTGCGCGGGTCAAGCCTGTAGAGCGCTTTGTGGCATTTCCAAAATGGGGTTATAATAGCCGAGCGGGTCAACTGGTGATGACTTATGGTCTTCAGAAGTTGGGCCACCTGAAATGGCGGAAAATAATTTTCTTCAAAATTTTTGTTCGGGTTTCAAAGGTTATCTTGAGCCGACTATGATGTAATAAAATGTAAAATAAAATAATTCTAAGTTGGTCGGCCTTATTGGCTAAAATTCTGGAACCTTCCCAGGCGGTGGAAAATTGCCTATATAAGGAAGGCTGTATTATTGTCTTAGGCAGTTCAGAATAGTTCTGGGTAATAGTTCGAGGCTTTGTCCCATAGAATATTGTAAGGGAATGCCCATGTGGCTTTGCATATTGTAATTCTGAAAGTTTGTAATTCCACATTTGTGGAGATAATAAGAAGCCAATTTTCTGCTCTTGCATATTGTTGTTGTTTCTCTATTTCTGTTATGTGTTTGTGGTATTAAGGGGAGCACCCTTCATCAAGTGGTATCAGAGCAGGTTTTCTTGAGTGTGTAAATAGATCGCCGACTGTGAGGTAGTTTGCACCAGGACTGTGGCTAGGGTTTCAGCGCGCATCGCAAAAATGCCTTCACGAAGGGAACGTGGCGGAAGAGCTGGTGTTGTAACACTTGAAGTTAGAGAGCTGCAGAGACAAGTGCGAGCATTGCAAGAAGAGATTCGTAGAGGAATGAATCTTAATGTCAGAGACGAAAGTGAGGATGAAGCCGAAGAAGAATATCAAGAAGGAGAAGTTGAAATTGTGAACCAGGAGGAAGAAAGACTTTTTCGGGCAATTTCCAAGATTGGGAAAAGACCTAAGATTGAGGTTCCTACATTTTCTAAAAATCTTAACCCAGACGAATTGATCGACTGGATCAATGAATGTGAGGAATATTTTGAGTATGAAGATGTTGAGGATCCTGATAGGGTCAAATTTGTGAAGGCCAGATTGAAAGGTCATGCGAAGATATGGTGGCAAGAGATTCAGTTGGAGCGAAATAGAAGGGGAAAGGAGAAAATCACAAGATGGGATCGGATGGTGGATAAATTGAAGCGACAGTTCATTCCTGTTGATTATGAGCTTGACCTACTGAAGAAAATGTAGAGTTTGAAGCAAGCAGAAAGATCTGTTCAGGAGTATACAAAGGATTTCTATCGACTTCTCATCAGAACAGGCCATGCAGAAGCTGATAAGGAGAAAGTTGCCTGATACCTTAATGGGTTAAGGCCAAGCATTCAGGAGGAGTTGAATCTGGTTCGAATGAGCAGTATTAAGGAGGCATACCAATTTGCCCTAAAAGTAGAGGAAAAGCTGAACAAGAAGTTCGAAAGCAGACAAAACGGAAGAGGTCGCGGTGGACGATCTGGTGGATGGTCATATGGTGGCCAAAATGAAGATCCGAAAAAGAAGGATTAGGCTAGTAGCGGTCAGAATCAGCGAGGAAATAATTCCAATCGCTTCCAGGATCAGAATAATAGAGATCAGAGAGGAAGAGGGAGAGGACAAGGATCTGGAAGAGGTGGCTTCCATGGAACATGTTTTCACTATGGAGAAGAAGGTCATAGGGCATTTGAATGTCCTCAGCGCCAAGGCAGAACAGACAGAAGAAATGAAGGCCAGGCCAGAGTTGCACATGTAGATGAAGATGCCAGATCATCAAATTTTGAAGATGCTGAAAGAGGAGAAATGTTGATTAACAGAAGAGTCCTGTTGAGTGGTGAGAATGAACCTGAGCAAAGGAGGAGCCTGTTTTGCACCAGGTGCAAGTGTGAAGGTAAATGTTGTGATGTGATTATTGATAGTGGAAGCACTGACAATTTGGTGTCAGAAGAGATGGTGACAAAGTTGAAGCTCAAGAGACAGAAACACCCACATCCATATCGGATTGCCTAGGTACAGGATGACCACAGGGTCATGGTCAATGAACAATGCCTGGTGAAATTCAAGATTGGCGGATACCAAGATGAGGTATTGTGTGATATCATATCTATGGATGCATGCCATATGTTGTTGGGTAGACCATGGCAGTTTGACAGATGTGCTGTACACGATGGCCGTGCGAATACCTATTCCATGACAAAGGATGGAGTGCGGCATAAGCTAAAGCCATTAAAGGAGACCGAAGAAAAGGTATGTGGTAATGCAAGGATAACTTTTGTTGATGGAAGAAATTTCCTAGATGGTATGAGGCATGAGCATGTATGTTTTGCTTTAATTCCAAAAGCTGGTAAAGAGAAAGTAGAAGATGTTCCTGTAGAAGTTGTAGATTTGTTGAATGAGTTTCAGGATATTGTATCCGATAACATGCCTGATGGATTACCACCAGTTAGGAAGATCAGTCATCAGATGGACTTGATCCCAGGAGTGAGTTTGCCGAATAAGGCAGCACACAGAATGACACCTGCAGAAAGTGAGGAGTTGAACAGACAAGTACATGAGTTGTTACAAAAAGGATTGATCTGTGAGAGTCTGAGTCCCTGTGCTGTACTAGCGGTATTAGCACCAAAGAAGAATGGAGAATGGAGGATGTGTATAGATTCTAGGGCAATAAACAAGATCACAATCAAGTACAGGTTTCCATTGCCACGAATGGATGATATTATGGACTGTTTGAGTGGAGCTGTGTATTTCTCAAAGATAGATCTGAAGAGTGGATATCATCAGATTCGGATCAGAGAAGGAGATGAATGGAAGACTGCCTTCAAGATAAAGGAAGGACTGTATGAGTGGTTATTCATGCCTTTTGGGCTAACCAATGCACCGAGCACTTTCATGCGGCTCATGAATGAGGTTCTGAAAGAATTTCTGGGTAAGTTTGTCATTGTTTACCTAGATGATATTTTGATCTTTAGTAAGACATTGGATGAGCATATGATGCATATTCGTATGGTATTTGAGAAGTTGAGAGAAGAAAAATTGTTGATTAATTTGAAGAAGTGCAGTTTTGTGAAGAAAGATTTAGTGTATTTGGGATTTGTAGTTTCAGCAGAAGGTCTAAAAATAGACCCAAAGAAGGTACAGGCTATCCTTGAATGGCCTACTCCAAGGAGTGCTACTAAGGTAAGATCTTTTCATGGTCTAGCTAGCTTTTACAGAAAGTTTATCAAAAATTTTAGCAGTATTTGTGGACCCTTGACTGAAACAATGAGAGGGGATAGAAAAGAGTTTAAGTGGACTAATGGGGTAGAAAAGAGTTTTCAATTGTTGAAATGAAAAGTTACAGAACAACCTGTTTTAGCACTTCCAGATTTTAATAAGGTGTTTCAAGTAGATTGTGATGCTAGTGGTACTGCAATAGGAGTTGTTATGAGCCAAGAAGGTAAACCTGTTGCTTATTTCAGTGAGAAGTTAAATGATGCCAAGAGGAAATATTCTGTTTATGATCAGGAATTTTATGCTATAGTTCAGGCATTAAAGAAGTGGAGACATTATCTATTTCCTAAGGAGTTTGTTTTGTATACTGATCATCAAGCTTTGCAATATTTGAATAGTCAAGGAAAATTGAATCAAAGGCGTTTGAAATGGGTTGAGTTTTTGCAGAGTTATACATTTGTTTTGAAACACAGGAGTGGAAAGTCTAATAGGGTTGCAGATGCTCTTAGCGGAAGGCAACTATTGCTGACAGAAATATAGATTGAAGTGGTTGGGTTCAAGGAACTCAAGAATTTGTATCCAGAGGATCCTGATTTTGGTGAAGCTTGGAAAGCTTGTACAGAACCTGTTACTCTAGACAGGATGAAATGGATGGATTTTATCATCCAAGATGATATGCTATTTAGAGGGAGTCAGTTGTGCATCCCACGAAGTTCTATGAGGGAGAATCTCATCAAGGAGAAGCATAGCGGAGGATTGGCTGGACATTTTGGTCGTGACAAAACCCTTTCTTTTGTTAGTGAGAATTACTATTGGCCACAGTTGCAGCAAGATGTGAAGAAGTTTGTACAGAGTTGTAGAGTATGTCAGATGGCAAAAGGAGTGAAGCAGAATACAGGGTTGTATCAGCCATTACCTATACCAGAGAAGCCTTGGGAGGATATCAGTATGGACTTTGTTCTTGGTTTACCGAGGACTCAGCGGGGACATGATTCAATTTTTGTAGTGGTTGACAGATTTTCAAAGATGGCACATTTCATTCCCTGCAAGAAGACTAATGATGCTGTTCATGTAGCAGAATTGTTTTTCAGAGAAGTAGTGAGACTTCATGGTTTGCCAAAGACCATAGTTTCAGATCGGGACACTAAGTTTGTTGGATATTTCTGGCATACATTGTGGAAGAAGTTGAAGACAGATTTGAAGTTTAGTTCATCACATCATCCACAGACTGATGGACAGACAGAGGTGGTGAATAGGAGCTTGGGAAATTTGCTGAGATGTTTGGTTGGAGATAAGCCAACAGGATGGGATTTGATTTTACCACAGGCAGAATTTGCATACAATAATTCTGTCAATAAAAGCACTGGTAAATCACCATTCCAGATTGTATATGGAAGTAGTCCAAGAAATGCATCTGAATTGAGGAAGATAGATAAAGGAGAAATAAGTAGTGCTGAAGCTGAAAATTTTGCAGAACACTTGAAGAACATCCATGAGGAAGTGAGGAAGCATATTACCAAGATGAACGCACAGTATAAGGCTAAGGCAGATGTGAAAAGGAGGTATAAGGAATTTCAGGTTGGTGATGAAGTCATGGTTCATTTGCAGAAGGAGCGGTTTCCAGTTGGTACATATAACAAGCTAAAAATGAAGAAGTTTGGACCATGTAAGATATTGAAGAAACATGATTCAGGAAATGCATATGAGGTAGAATTACCTACTGAGCTAAATATTTCGCCAGTGTTTAACATTTCAGATCTGACAGAGTATCATGAGGGAGGTGTTGAAGATGAGATCACAGCGGCACAGTGGAGTATTCCAGCAACTAGTTCAGACACTAAGGAGATTGAAGATATACTGGATAGTCATGTTGGCAGAAGCACAAGGAACAGGACATATGAAGAATATCTGGTCAAGTGGAAAGGATGACCTATTGAAGATTCATCATGGCTAACAAAGGAGGAGGTTAACCGTCTTGGTTTTCCTCTGCACACCTGAGTCGTGACAGGGTCACTTCTCAAATTACCCCGGGTGTCTGATGCAGGAGCATCCTGGGTGTAAGAGCAATCTTGCATCACCCAAAAATATTTATGTTTTTATTCAATAAGGGTTATTTTGTGCAGAGCTGCTATTTATGGAAAGTTACTATTTTTGGTAATTTTTGTATGTGCTCAGAATGATATGATTTCTTTCTTGGAGGTTCATTTTGGTCATATAAGTCTGCCAGTAAAGTTTCATTGCCAGATCAAGTGTATATTGGAAGATATTGAAGATTTTCGGTATTGGCAGCAGGGTACCAAAACTTTGAACTCAGTTTTGAAGGCTTTAGAGGCCCCGGATGAGGTCAAAAATTTGGGTGACGGGCGCTTGCGTGGGTCAAGCCTGTAGAGCGCTTCGTGGAATTTTCAAAATGGGTTTATAATAGCCGAGCGGGTCAACTGGTGATGACTTATGGTCTTCGGAAGTTGGGCCACCTGAAATGGCGAAAAATAATTTTCTTCAAAATTTCTGTTCGGGTTTCAAAGGTTATCTTGAGCCGACTATGATGTAATAAAATGTAAAATAAAATAATTCTAAGTTGGTCGGCCTTATTGGCTAAAATTCTGGAACCTTCCCAGGCGGTGGAAAATTGCCTATATAAGGAAGGCTGTATTATTGTCTTAGGCAGTTCAGAATAGTTCTGGGTAATAGTTCGAGGCTTTGTCCTATAGAATATTGTAAGGGAATGCCCATGTGGCTTTGCATATTGTAATTCTGAAAGTTTGTAATTCCACATTTGTGGAGATAATAAGAAGCCAATTTTCTGTTCTTGCATATTGTTGTTGTTTCTCTATTTCTGTTATGTGTTTGTGGTATTAAGGGGAGCACCCTTCATCAAATAAGAACCAAAACTAGAATTATCAAATTCATGACACAAAAATATGAAGAGGTTGAACATGAAACTCATGACAAGGTTGGAAAACTACTCCTAGAGGAGCAACCTGATCTTGGTAAATCTACAAGGACCCCAACCCCATTAATAATCTCCATAGAAGAAAAAGGTGAAGAGCCAAAAGAAACTGAGGGATTTGACACAACATTACCTGATTTCTTCATAGATAATGTTGAGATTTCACTAGATACACAACTAGATAGATCTGATCCATTTTAGATGAGTGAAACCTTAACCAACATTGACAAGATAGTGGAAGATCTTGAGTCTCCCAAGATCGCTCAAGAAGAATCATCTAAAAAAGTGCAGCAAGAAGAGAAAACACCTGAAAAAGAATAGGTATAAGAAGGAACATGGAAAGAAAAAGGAATAGAAAAGGTAAAGGAACAAGAAAAAGAAAAATACACAAAAATAAAAAAAGGAAGAAGAACAAGGAAAAGAAGAGGAACAACCAAAAGGATTATCAATCACTCCTTTTGCTACACCTAGTTTGTTGGCAAGTGGCTCTCAAACACCTCCAACCAACTTAGAGGACATGGACATCATAGATCTAATGCAATGGTCAGTACTTTCTTTTTCTAAAGAAAAGGAGAAATCAAAGAATAAGATTGACAAAATTACCAAGATAATCCAATGAGCTACACAAGTTTTGAGTAAGTTTTTGACTACACCTCCTACACATATTGAAGATCCTATAAGTAGTCTAGATAATGTTTTAAGTATAGTAGAACAAAATTTTGATACCTTAGAGGAAGCAATGAGAATAAAAGTAGCAAATGATTTCAAAAGGCTAAGGATGAAAGATAATATTGATGGGATCAAGATTAATCTTAATACATTGATTGTCTCTGAAAGGGAAATCAAATCTTGTGTTAAGGATGGACAAGACCTATATAAACTCTTCATGACTTTGCACAAGCATGTGAAGAGTATATCATATATTATAGCTCAGGATGAAGAGGTTTTGATGAAACTCTCTAAGGATTTTGGAAATAAGAAAATACTAGACATAACAAGGAAACAAACAGGATCATGCATAAAATTCATTCCCTACAGCTGGAAAGGGATAGGGTTCAAAAAAGATTCTATGAATTAATAAGCTTCTTGACTCCAAAATAAATTTCTTGGAGAGTACTCATGAGAATCTGCATCTTGGCCTCAAAAATTTTTAGGGATTAGTATCTACAAATGTAGAAGAAGAAGACAAGGCTGCATATGGTCTCAATGCACTAATTCAAGTTATAGAAGCAATTAAGGAAGCTTGGGATGCATATATTTAGATTTTGAAAACAAACTATAGGGATGTGCTACAGACAATTCAGTTGTGATTTTGAACAACTTTAATTTTGTTGTTTTGGCTGCTATTTCAAATATTTTTGGTACCCTTTGCCATTAATGTAAAAGAGGGAGAGAGAGATAAAAAATGTAATGTAAAATGAAAACATAAATAAAAGAAGGGTTTCTCTAAAGGCTATGTGTCAAAATTTTATGTGGTGCATTCATGTCAATATTTCCTTTTACATTTTTGTCTTGATGTTGTACTTAGTCATATTTTCACTATGTGTTGCCATCAATTCCAAAGGGAGATATTATGTGCAACTGGTCAGCACATGCACACATATGCACATTTAGGCATATGCACATATGGAATGTCATCATTTATGGAAACAATTATCAATTTTATGATTGCACATATTAGATATCATGAATATGTTTTAATACAGTTGATGAAGGAAAAATGCCTAAGTCTACACACTATTCGTGTGAACCAGTCTGACTGAAAAGTATAGCGAGCTTCATAGAAGCTTGCTAAAGGAATGTGATTGTAGGTGCACACTTGAAGGACATGAATGAATACATGTGTAAGGTCACACATTTTAATATTGCGGTATCGAAGAGATATGTTCAATTGATTGGATGTGAAGACATAAAACATAGTATAACTTGTTGGCGATCACTAAGGATGACTTTGTGAGCAATTGGAAATTTGTTTTTGGATGCACTCTTGGATCTAAGGATGAATAAGGATGTTAATGAAGCATACAATGCACATTAAATAATATGATGTCTAGCTAGAGTAATATTGACTAGCTTTTGTAATATACCTCTAACAAGGTATAAGTATACAGACACTTTTGTAAAAGTGTGCGATGATGATAATGGTGATATAGATGGATGAAAACTCTAAAGGAATCAAAGGGAAATAACATCAAGAGAAGGGAGAACAAGAGGATTTCTTCAAGGAATACTTGTTAAATCTTTATATTCAATACAACAGATTAATTATAAGTGTTGTTGCACCTATTGTACACCCATAATAGGGTTTGATTTCCTCTAACAGGGTTGGACTCTTAGCAGGGTCGATTCCTTAATTGGGATCACATTGTAAAGACTCCTAACATGGTCTACTCTTTAACTAGGAGTTGCCTGTTGTAATACTTAGCTCCTAACAGGGTCAAAACTCCTAACAAGGTTATTATACTTATGGTGCAGATATTTGTGGGTACCATCCCCACTATGGTTTTTCCCTAAACAAGGTTCCTAAAAAACAAATATGGTTTTATGAGTTCTTCTATGTTTTTTTATGTTGCATGGTTATTTATCTTGTGCTATATCTTTATATGTTGTTTAAAGAAAGTAAAGAAGTTTAAGAATTTAGTAAAGTACTATAACACTGATTCACCCCCCCTCTCAGTGTTACCAAATCCTAACAGGTTGTTTTATAATGCACAAACTATCCTTATCCTATAAAGCTTCCCGACTACCCTTATTTAGGTGTGAGCCTCATAAGGATCAACACATGTCAAATAGGAGAAAAACATAGGATAGAATCATATCAAATATTATTGAAACATAATAAAACTTTGACTCACATAAATAAAAATACGTGATGATTCCATAAACATGATTAATACATCTAGTGCATATTAAGAACAAATTACGTCAAAAATCAACTTCTATATTTCATATTGTCTAATATGTATATCCATATACAAGTATGAAATAAATTTTGACTCGAACAAAATTTTACAAAATGTGGCATATACAATCTCAAAATCTCTATAAAATATACATGCAAAATATCCATGTATGAAACTCAAAATGTCTACAAGTGACAACTATATGTCTCCATGACATCCTAAACTACTGATGAATCATGAAAATTTAGCATCTTCAAATAATTCTTTAGCTTGGAAGGATCCTACACAAAACTATTCAAACCAAAATTGAGATTAATTAAATTATATGATTTATAATAAAAAAAAATATCATCAAAGTTAATATGCATTGAACTATAATTGAACTTAAAAATTGAATTCTTGATTACCTCAAGTCTACATTTCCTAATACAGTTGGGAGCCTTGACATATGTATGTGCTAGCAAAAGGGATGTTACTAACATTTCCAAAGTCAACCTATAGATACACACACACACACACACACACACACACATACATACATACATATATGTATGTGTGTATGTGTGTATGCATGATGAAGGGTGCTCCCCTTAATACCACAAACACATAATAGAAATAGAGAAACAACAACAATATGCAAGAACAGAAAATTGGCTTCTTATTATCTCCACAAATGTGGAATTACAAACTTTCAGAATTACAATATGCAAAGCCACATGGGCATTCCCTTACAATATTTTGTAGGACAAAGCCTCGAACTATTACCCAGATCTACTACCCAGAACTATTCTCAACTGCCTAAGACAATAATACAGCCTTCCTTATATAGGCAATTTTCCACCGCCTGGAAGGTTCCAGAATTTTAGCCAATAAGGCCGACCAAACTTAGAATTATTTTATTTTACATTTTATTACATCATAGTCGGCTCAAGATAACCTTTGAAACCCGAACAGAAATTTTGAAGAAAATTATTTTCCGCCATTTCGGGTGGCCCAACTTCCGAAGACCATAAGTTATCACCAGTTGACCCTATCGGCTATTATAACCCCATTTCGGAAATGCCACGAAGCGCTCTATAGGCTTGACCCACCCAAGCACCCGTCACCCAAATTTTCGACCTCATCCGGGGCCTCTAAAACCTTCAAAACTGAGTTCAAAGTTTCTGTACCCTGCTGCCAATACCGAAAATCTTCAATATCTTCCAATGTACACTTGACCTGGCAATGAAACTTTACTGGCAGACTTATATGACCAAAATGAACCTCCAAGAAAGAAATCAGATCATTCTGAGCACATACAAAAATTACCAAAAATAGTAACTTTCCACAAATAGCAGCTCTGCACAAGATAGCCCTTATTGAATTCAAAAATAGAAATATTTTTGGGTGATGCAAGATTGCTCTTACACCCAGGATGCTCCTGCATCAGACACCCGGGGTAATTTGAGAAGTGACCCTGTCACGACTCAGGTGTGCAGAGGAAAACCAAGACAGCTAACCTCCTCCTTTGTCAAGCATGATGAATCTTCAACAGGTCGTCCTTTCCACTTGACCAGATATTCTTCATATGTCCTGTTCCTTGTGCTTCTACCAACACGACTGTCCAGTATGTCTTCAATCTCCTTGATATCTGAACTGGTTGCTGGAATACTCCACTGTGCTGCTACAACCTCATCTTCAACACCTCCTTCATGATACTCTGTCAAATCTGAAATGTTAAACACTGGTGAAATATTCAGCTCAGTAGGCAATTCTACCTCATATGCATTTCCTGAATCATGTTTCTTCAGTATCTTACATGGCCCAAACTTCTTCATTTTCAACTTGTTATATGTACCAACCGGAAACCGCTCCTTCTGCAAATGAACCATGACTTCATCACCAACCTGAAATTCTTTATACCTCCTTTTCTCATCTGCCTTAGCCTTATACTGTGCGTTCATCTTGGTAATATGCTTCCTCACCTCTTCATGGATGTTCTTCAAGTGTGCTGCAAAATCTTCAGCTTCAGCACTACTTATTTCTCCTTTATCTATCTTCCTCAATTCAGATGCATTTCTTGGACTACTTCCATATACAATCTGGAATGGTGATTTACCAGTGCTCCTGTTGATAGAATTATTGTATGCAAATTCCGCCTGTGGTAAAATCAAATCCCATCCTGCTGGCTTATCTCCAACCAAACATCTCAGCAAATTTCCCAAACTCCTATTCACCACCTCTGTCTGTCCATCAGTCTGGGGATGATGTGATGAACTGAACTTCAAATCTGTCTTCAACTTCTTCCACAATGTACGCCAGAAATATCCAACAAACTTAGTATCTCGATCTGAAACTATGGTCTTCGACAAACCATGAAGTCTCACTACTTCTCTGAAAAACAATTCTGCTACATGAACATCATCATTAGTCTTCTTGCAGGGAATGAAATGTGCCATCTTTGAAAATCTATCAACCACTACAAAAATTGAATCATGTCCCCGCTGAGTCCTCGGTAAACCAAGAACAAAGTCCATGCTGATATCCTCCCAAGGCTTCTCTGGTACAGGTAATGGCTGATACAACCCTGTATTCTGCTTCACTCCTTTCACCATCTGACATACTCTGCAACTCTGTACAAACTTCTTCACATCTTGCTGCAACTGTGGCCAATAATAATTCTCACTAACCAAACCAAGGGTTTTATCACGACCAAAATGTCCAGCCAATCCTCCACTACGCTTCTCCTTGATCAGATTCTCCCTCATAGAACTTTGTGGAATGCACAACTGACTCCCTCTGAATAGCATATCATCCTGGATGATGAAATCCAACCATTTTGTCCTGTCTAGAGTAACAGGTTCTGCACAAGCTTTCCAAGCTTCACCAAAATTAGGATCCTCTGGATACAAATTCTTGAGTTCCTTGAACCCAACCACTTCAATCTGCATTTCTGTCAGCAATAGTTGCCTTCTTCTAAGAGCATCTGCAACCCTATTAGACTTTCCACTCCTGTGTTTCAAAACAAATGTATAACTCTGCAAAAACTCAACCCATTTCAAATGCCTTTGATTCAATTTTCCTTGACTATTCAAATATTGCAAAGCTTGGTGATCAGTATACAAAACAAAATCCTTAGGAAGCAGATAATGTCTCCACTTCTTTAATGTCTGAACTATAGCATAAAATTCCTGATCATAAACAGAATATTTTCTCTTGGCATCATTTAACTTCTCACTGAAATAAGCAACAGGTTTACCTTCTTGGCTCATAACAGCTCCTATTGCAGTACCACTAGCATCACAATCTACTTGAAACACCTTATTAAAATCTGGAAGTGCTAAAACAGGTTGTTCTGTAACTTTTTGTTTCAATAATTGAAAACTCTTTTCTGCTCCTTTAGTCCACTTAAACTCTTTCCTATCCCCTCTCATTGTTTCAGTCAAGGGTCCACAAATAGTGCTAAAGTTTCTGATAAACTTTCTGTAAAAGCTAGCTAGACCGTGAAAAGATCTTACCTCAGTAGCACTCCTTGGAGTAGGCCATTCAAGGATAGCTTGTACCTTCTCTAGGTCCATTTTTAGACCTTCTCCTGAAACCAGAAATTCTTTCAGAACCTCGTTCATGAGCCGCATGAAAGTGCTCGGTGCATTGGTTAGCCCAAAAGGCATGACTAACCACTCATACAGTCCTTCCTTTGTCTTGAAGGCAGTCTTCCATTCATCTCCTTCTCTGATCCGAATCTGATGATATCCACTCTTCAGATCTATCTTTGAGAAATACACAGCTCCACTCAAACAGTCCATAATATCATCCATTCGTGGCAATGGAAACCTGTACTTGATTGTGATCTTATTTATTGCCCTAGAATCCGTACACATCCTCCATTCTCCATTCTTCTTTGGTGCTAATACCGCTGGTACAACACAGGGACTCAGACTCTCACGGATCAATCCTTTCTGTAAAAGTTCATGTACTTGTCTGTTCAACTCCTCACTTTCTGCAGGTGTCATTCTGTGTGCTGCCTTATTCGGAAAACTCGCTCCTAGGATCAAGTCCATCTGATGACTGATCTTTCTGACTGGTGGTAATCCATCAGGCACGTTATCGGATACAATATCCTGAAACTCATTCAACAAATCTACAACTTCTACAGGAACATCTTGTACTTCCTCTTTACCAGCTTTTGGAATTAAAGCAAAACATACATGCTCATGCCTCATACCATCTAGGAATTTTCTTCCATCAAAAAATGTTATTCTTGCATTACCACATACCTTTTCTTCAGTCTCCTTCAATGGTTTTAGCTTATGCCGTACTCCATCCTTTGTCAGGGAATAGGTATTCGCACAACCATCATGTACAACACATCTATCAAACTGCCATGGTCTACCCAACAACATATGACATGCATCCATAGATATGATATCACACAATACCTCATCTTGGTATCCGCCAATCTTGAACTTCACTAGGCATTGTTCATTGACCATGACCTTGTGGTCATCCTGTACCCAGGCAATCCGATATGGATGTGGGTGTTTCTGTCTCTTGAGCTTCAACTTTGTCACCATCTCTTCTGACACCAAATTGTCAGTGCTTCCACTATCAATAATCACATCACAACATTTACCTTCACACTTGCACCTAGTGTGAAACAGGCTCCTCCTTTGCTCAGGTTCATTCTCACCACTCAACAGGACTCTTCTGTTAATCAACGTTTCTCCTCTTTCAGCATCTTCAAAATTTGATGATCTGGCATCTTCATCTACATGTGCAACTCTGGCCTGGCCTTCATTTCTCTTATCTGTTCTGCCTTGGCGCTGAGCACATTCAAATGCCCTATGACCTTCTTCTCCATAGTGAAAACATGTTCCACAGAAACCACCTCTTCCAGATCCTTGTCCTCTTCCTCTTCCTCTTTGATCTCTATTATTCTGATCCTGGAAGCGATTGGAATTATTTCCTCGCTGATGCTGACTGCTACTGGCCTCATCCTTCTTTTTCGGATCTTCATTTCGACCACCATATGATCATCCACCAGATCGTCCACCGTGACCTCTTCCGTTTTGTCTGCTCTCAAACTTCTTGTTCAGCTTTTCCTCTACTTTTAGGGAAAACTGGTATGCCTCTTCAATACTGTTCATTCGAACCAGATTCAGCTCCTCCTGAATGCTCGGCCTTAACCCATTAAGGTATCGGGCAACTTTCTCCTTATCAGCTTCTGCATGGCCTGTTCTGATGAGAAGTCGATAGAACTCCTTTGTATACTCCTAAATAGATCTTCCTGCTTGCTTCAAACTCTGCATTTTCTTCAGTAGGTCAAGCTCATAATCAACAGGAATGAACTGTCGCTTCGATTTATCCACCATCCGATCCCATCTCGTGATTTTCTCCTTTCCCCTTCTATTTCGCTCCAACTGAATCTCTTGCCACCATATCTTTGCATGACCTTTCAGTCTGGCCTCCACAAATTTGACCCTATCAGGATCCTCAACATCTTCATACTCAAAATATTCCTCACATTCATTGATCCAGTCGATCAATTCCTCTGGGTTAAGATTTCCAGAAAATGTAGGAACCTCAATCTTAGGTCTTTTCCCAATCTTGGAAATCGCCCGAAAAAGTCTTTCTTCCTCCTGGTTCACAATTTCAACTTCTCCTTCTTGATATTCTTCTTCAGCTTCATCCTCGCTTTCATCTCCGACATTAAGATTCATTCCTCTACGAATCTCTTCTTGCAATGCTCGCACTTGTCTCTGCAGCAATCTAACCTCAGGTGTTACAACACCAGCTCTTCTGCCACGTTCCCTTCGTGGAGGCATTTTCGCGATGCGCGCTGAAACCCTAGCCACGGTCCCGGTGCAAACTGCCTCACAGTCGGTGATCTGTTTACACACTCAAGAACTCCTGCTCTGATACCACTTGATGAAGGGTGCTCCCCTTAATACCACAAACACATAACAGAAATAGAGAAACAACAACAATATGCAAGAACAAAAAATTGGCTTCTTATTATCTCCACAAATGTGGAATTACAAACTTTCAGAATTACAATATGCAAAGCCACATGGGCATTCCCTTACAATATTCTGTAGGACAAAGCCTTGAACTATTACCCAGATCTACTACCCAGAACTATTCTCAACTGCCTAAGACAATAATACAGCCTTCCTTATATAGGCAATTTTCCACCGCCTGGAAGGTTCCAGAATTTTAGCCAGTAAGGCCGACCAAACTTAGAATTATTTTATTTTACATTTTATTACATCATAGTCGGCTCAAGATAACCTTTGAAACCCGAACAGAAATTTTGAAGAAAATTATTTTCTGCCATTTCGGGTGGCCCAACTTCCGAAGACCATAAGTCATCACCAGTTGACCCTATCGGCTATTATAACCCCATTTCGGAAACGCCACGAAGTGCTCAAGTGCTTGTCACCCAAATTTTTGACCTCATCCGGGGCCTCTAAAGCCTTCAAAACTGAGTTCAAAGTTTCTGTACCCTGCTGCCAATACCGAAAATCTTCAATATCTTCCAATGTACACTTGACCTGGCAATGAAACTTTACTAGCAGACTTATATGACCAAAATGAACCTCCAAGAAAGAAATCAGATCATTCTGAGCACATACGAAAATTACCAAAAATAGTAACTTTCCACAAATAGCAGCTCTGCACAAGATAGCCCTTATTGAATTCAAAAATAGAAATATTTTTGGGTGATGCAAGATTGCTCTTACACCCAGGATGCTCCTGCATCAATGCATGCATGTATGTATGTGATAAAATTGATATAAGTTATCTTATTATTTTCGGTGATAGGAACATATTTACTAAATGAAAATTAAAATAAAAACTATGTGTGGGCATCTCTTCTTCTACCAGTGTCAATGCAAACTGCAAGGATGTGAATCCCATAATTTCATTTACATAAAAGAAAAACTATGTGAAACTATCAATTTATGTCAACATGCATAATTATTCTAAGTTCTTTAAATACTTAATTCATTGAGATTTGCATTTAATTACCTTTCCCTTGTCAATGGGTGCCATTGCATCTCCCTCACACTATACCTCACAATAGGTGCATATTGCAAGAGTAAAATAAGATGAAAATGTTAATAAATATATAATGTAGATATGAGGTCAACAAGGTAATATTTTTATATTTTTGCTACATCAAATTAATTAAATTTTAATTTTTTTATTCAATTTTCATATTTTTTAGTAAGAATAATCAACTCTTTGAAAATATAACTCACTAGACTATGTACAAAAGGGAAATATTGTTAAAGAGTAGGCACAATATAAACCTTTTCAAACTCTTCCATCATTTTCATTATTCTCATGAGATAATATATATATATATATATATATATATATATATATATATATATATATATATATATATATATATATTTATATTAGGACAAACTGAATCAAACAAAAAAAGAACTTCAAATATTATTGAGATAAAAAAATTTAATATAATGAGAACACATTACAAATCCCTTGACATCTCTTTAAAAACTATTATTTCCATTGCAAATTCTATTGAACACACCTAGAGACTGAGAGGGAAAGAAGATAAATTAGTCTTTAAAAATCTTAATTTTTTTAGTTTAAATCCAAAATTTGTAACTTTAATCAACAAAAATG